>BQNB010058169.1:0-37882 GCA_026074375.1 Tanacetum coccineum
TCAACTAGAAAACAGATAAGCACTTTTAATAAGCAAATAAGTAAATCTAAGCTAATTAGGCAATTTAAAGCTAAAAAAAGGAAAGTAAAAGGAAAACTTACAGTTTGCCTAGCTTAACAAGGCACAAAATGACTCTTAGAGCTTTGCTACAAGCTCTGGCTTATTTAAAATAAGCCAGTATTAGTCCATGGAGATCCTTCCATTATTGATCTCCCTTCCAAAAGCTTTCAAATCCAAATTCCAAAAATATTACTGGTTTAATGAATTTAAGTATGAATAGGTCCAAATTGAGCTCAATCATGAGAGCTGTTGAGAGCTTATAGGTACAGTAGCTTGACATTTGATAGGTAAATAAAAGCTTGTAAGTGAATTTGAAAGAGCTTATGACAATTTATTTAAGAATAAAACTAAATTTCATTGATGAAAAACTTGATTACATTATCTAAAAAGAGATTACAAAAATTATATAAGCTAGAAATTAAAATTAAGCTAAAACCTAAAAGCTACAAAAAAAACTCCCTTTGTGTGTGTGAAGTGAGAGCCTATTTATAGCCGATCCCTGAAGCTTCTAGGCCTTGCTTGATGCCCACGCTCTAATCAATCCCAGCCAATCATTTCTTTAATCATTTGAGGGCTATTGTAAGCCGTTGTATCAAATGTGGATGCTCAAGGATTGCCAAGCTGTCATTCTCATGATGTGACAGCTTGTGCTAGTTTTGTGAGAGCCCTTAGTACAAAATCCATTCACTCTTGTGCTTTCTCCTTATCTGTCGTGGTTTGATTACTTGGCTAGACAAATGAAAGCCCTTGATATTACAAATTTGACCCTGCCATCTTGTTAACGATCCCATGAATTGTCTAAATCACCCTTTAATTGAGAAAAGCCCCTTGATTTGACTGAGGGTAAACTCTTGGAAGGGACGATGAATAGTAACCATTTCTTCGCGCCCTTTTTTCTTTTTTTAACTGAAATTGGTAAAATTCGTTTTACACTTTGAAGATTTGGCAAAACTCGTCCTTGTCATTGTTTATCAAAGATATAGTGTAAAACAACTTTAGAATTTGGCAGTTTGAGCCCCTGTGGTTTATATAAAAGGGTATTGGGCTTGGTTTTTGGTTTATTGGATCCGGGTAGGGTTTTTAGGGTTTTAAGGCCCATTAAGGGTTTAGGGACCAATTGTGTAACTTTTTAAAACTTGAGGGATAATTTTGGAATATTTTGGGTTTTGTATTTTTGTGGTTGACTTTTGTTGACCAAGGTTGATTGGAATTTGACTTCCTTTGACTGTGAGTTGACTTTGGCTTCCGGCTCTTGTATACTCTTCCGTTCTCGTGTCCGTGCTTGCCCGTTTTTGACTGTATTTTTGATATATCCGTACCTGCACATACAAAACATAAATACAAGCATATTTTTGCCATTTTTGGTCTGTTTTGGGTTTAATTGGGCCTATTTAGGTAATAACGGATATGTGTATTTTACACGTATCACTAAGTAGCGTTTAGACCACTATTGCCCGAATTATCATGAACCGTTAATTACCTTTAACCGACTGGTTGGTTAAGTAAGCGCGAGTGAATAAATAAATCTATTGGGACTAATTATCCCTATCCAGGTAAGAAGTACTTACTTGTTTGAGTTTGCCAAGAACAAACGGATATATGTCATGTCGAATCTAGTTAGGTGGTCTTTGGTCGGACACTTGTAAGGGCAAGCTGTACTTGGCATGTTATATGCTACTTTCCACTATTAGCTTCGGTGTCATGAGCTTAGTGCAACGTAAATGCCTCTTTAAGTGAAGTTGTATCTGTTAAAACTGTCGCATACGTTTTGAAATCTTGTGGTCCATTATAATAACGTTTGAACTAAACCTATGAATTCATCAACTTTATGTTGACGTTTTAAGCATGTTTTCTCAGGTGCTTAGCTTGGATGTCGTTGCTTAATTTATGTGAAGTCTATTTGCCCGGACCGGATTTCAAGAACTTATCTATGATTTTACCTATGTTTAAATACCATTGTTGAACTCATTTAAGCTTCTGCATTTTGACTCTTAATCAATTGGGTTGATCGATGTAAAACTTTTTACTATTTTAATTTAATGCAACGGTGTTTATTTTTAAAACGTACCCCTAGAGGTTGTTCTATATGCTTTGAAACTGAGATAATCATGAACGTCACGCCCCCGAATGCTTATTCGGACGGGACCCTATTTGAGGGTGTGACAGATTGGTATCAGAGCCAGGTTATAGAGAACCAGGTAGTATAACTAGGTCTGGTCTATAACCAATATGTGATCCTACGTGATTATATGCGCTTTACGTAATCTTACGTATACGTAATATGTATATGTAATATATAAGTAAATACTAAGTATAACTGATATTACTATAATTATATTGCATTTCATCTCGTCGTACCGCATTCGATGGTCCATTCATTCATCCATTCATCTATGCATTCATTTACCCATTAATTCATTTTTCCTGCATCATGCACGGTTGATATAAAGGAAATTTATATAAACTTTTGCTTGTGCAGGTCATGACCCATCTTTGTTATTTCAGTTTCATTAGATTCGTCATAGGATAGTGTGGGGACACCAACTGGACAAGTTATCTTGTTTGGTACTATCCCTACCACCATCCCAGATACCACACCTACTATGACCCCAACTGCTACTCATATTGATACCATATTGATACCTGCTGAGATCCCTACTGTTTCACCTATTATACCATCATCTCCAGATCACACACCTGCATCACCTAATTACTCACCCGCATCTGATATAGAGTTTGACCCATCCGAGGATCCGTCATCAGATCATATACCACTGCTACCAGCTACTTCACCATTCCTATCATCGACTGATGATTCTTCAGATAGTGACACTCCTGATACGCCACCATCACCCACCCATGGTACACCATTTATTAAGATTACTTTTTCTACCCAGAGTTTACCTGCAGCATCTAGTGCACTTCGTCGTCAAGTCATGATTCTTGCACCCGGACAGCCTATTCCTCATGGTCGACCGTACCGCTACCATCTTAATAGATCGGTACACATGATGACTGAGAGGAAGAGGGTTGGGCCAATACCTATTCATCGTCTTGCCGTGAGACATTCAATTGACTACTCTTCATCAGATCCCTTTACCTCTGATGATTCATCAGAGACTTCATCGGATTCTTATTCAGATGACCTATCTGATTCTTCATCTAGTCATTCATATCGGATCATTCATCCCTAGCACTACCATCGGGTACGAGATCCAGTCATCGGTTATGTTCACTAGTACCGAGTATTCCTCATTCATCTGATGCTATTACCGAGAGACTATCTCATCCTTCTTCTACGAGTCCTTCTCGTAAGAGGAGTAGGTCCCCTACCACATCTGTACCGAGATCTTCACCTATACCTGGAGCATTGTCACCAGCACGCGCTGATCTTTTACCACCACCTAAGAGGATTAGGAGTTATGATTTTGTGACAGATTTAGAGGATTGTTTGGATGAGAGTTCTAAGTCATCTTTACCTAGAAAGACTAGTTTGAGGGATGATGTTGTTGTTAGGGGAAGTGATGAGCCTCACTTAGAGCATGATATTGATCTTGAGATTCAAGCAGAGATTGATGAGTGTATTGCTTATGCGAACGCTCTTAGAGTAGAGGGGATTGATGCTAGGGTTGTGGTTGAGGCTGTTGATCGAGAGGAGATTAAGACGGGTACGATAGGCCCGGTTGAGGTTAGAGTTGAGAGGGTTACACACCCTGCGATGCCAGATGATATCCCAGAGCCTGCTCAGAAGGAGGGAGCTATAGAGGTTAATTATGAGACGTTAGGAGACCTGGTACAGAGATTTCATGATCACACTGAAGAGATCCCAGTTTACCGAGTTCAGGTTATTGAGGGCATTCAGAGGGATCAAGGGCACATGATTGTAGCGATGGCTCATCAGAGTGATGTTCTGTCGGAGAGGATCAGTGAGTTGGAGCGGGATAATATGAGACTTAGAGGCACTTTGGATGTTGCAAGTCAGAAAGTTTCCCGACTTTAGCGAAGGGAGTTGCGTGTTCGTAGAGAGATGAGGCAGATTCGACGTTTTTGATTTTATGATCACATGAGGATTGCTAGGCTCGAGGCTTAGGCTACCATCCTTAGATTGTTCCATGATTGTTCTAGTATTGATCTGTAGTATCTAGTAGTAGCGTATTATTAGGGTTGTAAATCCTATCTTTCGAAAACCATGAAGTAATCGTCGACATTTAGTGATATGAAATCTAATAGCTATTATTCTATGTTATGATGTTCTTAATCTAATGCTATTTTTGTCTACTCATTGCATATTGCATTATTAATAAATCATGGCATTATCATGAATTTACCTTATTGTGTGTTTCCATGTGATGAAACCTGTTATTTTTTTATCGAACCCCGTAAATAACCTCGTATTACCTAAAGATCTCATCGTGTGGTGTATTGTTATGATTGTAGGACAATGCTTAACACACGATTTAGAGCGACGATGACATGTGAAACGGTTAACGAACTAATTGATTGCCGTATGGCAGAAGCGTTGGAAGCTCGCGACGCTACCAGAAACTTTAAACCCCACAGATGAGCAGGGAGACAAAAATGGTGATGACAATGAAGGTGGAAATGGAGGAGTGAATGGAAATGGAGGGAATGGAAATGGTGGAGAAACGCCAACGAAAACGACAATGGAAATGGTAATGGGAATGGAGGAGGAAATGGTTATAACTTCAGAGGTCTTATGCCTGTTGCTAGAGAGTGCACATATCAAGACTTCCTGAAGTGCCAGCCACTTAACTTTAATGAAACGGAAGGAGTTGTTTGGTTGAGTTGTTGGTTCAAGAAGATGGAGACGGTGTTCCACATTATTAATAGTCCATAAAAGTACCAAGTAAAGTATGCTACATGCACACTGCTGAACAATGCTTTGACTCTGTGGAACTCGCATAAGAGAGTGATTGGGTTTGAAGCTACATATGCCATGAAGTGGACATAACTTATGAAGTTGATGACAGAAGTGTACTGTCCAAGGAACAAAATTCAGAAGATGGAGACTGAGTTATGAAACTTGATAGTGAAAGGAAATGACTTGACTGCTTACACCAGGAGATTTCAAGAATTGGTTCTATTGTGTACTATAATGGTCCTTGATGAGGAGGACAAGGTTGAGAGATTTATAGGAGGTTTACCTGATAATATTCAGGAGAATGTGATCTCTGCTGATGTAACACCCCCAAATTGGATCGCAACGGAATAATGAGTCCGGGAGCGTTACTTCATAGATCAATAGCACAAGATATGATAATGACCTCTAAAAGAGTCGTTTAAAACACGATACATTGGATTTATTGAAATTGTTTAATACAAAGCGCAACGGCTTAAATTGTTCAACATTTGATAACAAAGATTTTAGATCATAACAATTATCCCGAGATGTAATGACTCCAAATCTTTAACGCATGACTCCCTAAAAGACTATCCCTAATGTATCCTTAGCACCTCGTGCCTCATTGACCTGAGAAAACATGCTTTAAAACGTCAACATAAAGTTGGTGAATTCATAGGTTTATGTAAATATAATGTAGGACCGCAAGATTTCCAAGTGTATGATAATGCAACAGATGCAAACATCACAAAGTGTAATTACGTTTCCCTAAGCTCATGACACTGAAGCTCGACATGTATGAATTGCAATATAAATTGCCAACATTGCCCTTGATGATGTTCTAACCCGCAACATCCCAAATCCGACATGGTATACGTCCGTTGTCCGGCAAACCGGCACAGTGAGTGCTACTCACCCGAACGGGGATGTCAATCCCAAATAGATCTATTTATAACATTCGCGCTCACACAAAGTAATTGACAGTTCATGATAATGGGCACAGTGGGTTATCGCTACTTAGGCAAACACGTAATCATGATAAAATGTACACTTGCGTCCAATTTGTAAAACAATGCATGTTTCTCACCCCAAAAGTTGTAAATCATTGATATAGTAAAACATGGGGCTATGAACTCACCTTAGTGAATAAACTGATGTATATGAATCAAGTGAATGGAAACGTCACGGATAAGACCGAATGCAACCTAATTAAATATAGGTCGTATGAGTACAATGTACTTAATAATACTACATCACAAGTTATATAGTTACACCACCACCTAATAGTTTTTGTTTAGTTTAAAATGTTGAAATAATAATCCAATCGTACTTTGTCAAATAACTACATATGTATTTGTATCCGTAAAATAAAGTGTGGTTTTCGTCTCACAATTGATTGTTTGTTAATATTACATGTTTTAATATTATTATTGAATATATAATGATATTATATAATTGGTTTAATTATTTTTATAAAATAGTGCACAAAAGTAAAAATGTGCATAAAACGGTTTATAAACCTTATATCTTTATCGTTTAAACTCCGTTTTTTACGTTATTTATATCCATGGCTCCGTATTAAGAAAATATATCAAAATATTTTATTTATAATATTTATGCTCCTGATGAACAGTAGTTTTAATTGTTTTGTAAAATTATATAAAACTATTTTTATATAATTATCGTCGTAACCCTCAAAAAGTCTTTAAACTTTACTCAAAATTTAATCCGTATCGCTGTTCTTGATATGTTTGATCGTAATTTGAAAAGTCTAATAAAATTTTATAGTTATAATATTTTTTGGTACAGTTATGATCAGTAACAGTAAGTGAACGTTTATAAAAATACTTTTTATAACTTTAATTATTGAAATCGTATTTTAATTGTATCTTGTTCGTTTTAATTCGTTTATGAATTCCTATGTCCACGTCTTCGTAATTAAAAGCTCTATTTAAGAAAATTACTCCCCAACAGGTTACTGTCGTGAACAGTAACAATAATGTTTTTTATTTGTTATTGAGAAAATTTAACTTTTTAAAAAGTACTTTGTAACTTAAACTTGACGTAACGTAGCACCTCATAAATCCGATTTTTCTTTTCGAGTTTCTTACATGTTTGGATTCGTCATGAAAAGGACTATCTTTATAAAACATCTCCCTTAATATATCAGATCTGAAATAGTGAATATTTTTATAAAATAACTTTTATAAAAATACTTTTATACATTTAATTATCGTAAACTTAAAAATGTCATATCTTCTTCGTTATAGCTCGGTTTTCAAGTTCATTATATGCTTACAACCCTTGTGATGAGTACTAATTAAATAAAATAAATATGTGTTTACACACGAATTCAAACAGTAGGTAATTAACTTTGTGCCTAATTATCTTTATATACTTGGTTTATATACTTTTCATTTTATTAAACCATTACAATTCCTCTGACTTATGAAATGACATAACTTGATATATATTAAGTCCTTTATAATGTGTCCATAATACTTGTCCATGAGTAAGTGTCCTCAAAATCATTTGTTCATAACTTTTGTGTAATTAAAACTTTCAACACAAAATAATTTATAAACTAACCATATAAATTATCTAACACTTATATAAATTGTATACCTTCATTTTAAGTATTATTTCACTAATGTACATATACAATTCGAAACCATAGAATATCTTTGCAATATCTCATAATTTCATGAAAATAACCTAGGTGGTGATTAACATATATATCAAGTATGTAAACATGTAAATGAATAATGAAGATGTTAAAACTTAAATGGACCTTAGAGATGAGTAGTAGGATGATGAACACAAGCTTATACTTAAGCTTAAACCCAATAATGTAAACCCAAGATCAAACCCTAATGAGAAAACCCTAATTATATTTCTTGTATACTTCTTGTTAAACCACAAACCCAAGCTTCCAATGCACTTGAATGATATTAGATATACTTAGAATGAATGCTTGAATGCTTGAAATGAAAATTGTATGGATACCCTAATAATTTAAGGTGAGCCATAGGCTTTTAGTAGGGGAGAAGGAAGAGTTTTTACTTGGATGAATTGTATATGTGTTAAATAAATCTTGGACTTTCCTTTTATAGATCCTAGTATTATCAAAACTACCTTAAACCAAACCATGGGCTTATAGTGGTTTAGGGTATAATTGCAAAGACCTCTTTTCCTTCCCATAAAATGGAATGGCTAGGATTGATTGAAGGGTACAATGATTGGACAATTACTAGATATATGGGTTAAGAGTGTACTCTTTGTGGGGTTAGGAAAGTGTACAAGTGAATTTGAATTATCATATGTATGTATATGAATGAATCCGTCCCTAGTGGTTTATTAAGTGATAAAATGAATTAATTTTGGGTATTGGGTATAAAGGTGGGTATTGGTTTGAGTATAGATATGTATGGGTGTTTCCGGGTATGCCTAAATGTAATTTATTGCGAAACATAAACTGATTTAAAACGTAAAGCCCCAATAAAAAATAAAATTAATGTGAGAAGTTTAATATTATTTTCCCATAATAGTTATATAACACTTGTTTGAGGTAAAATAAGATTGCTTTCTGGGAGGATAAATAGGTTGGAGGTAATGCATTCAAAGACCTTTATCCGCGGATGTATGCTCTCGAGACTTGTAAATCGGTGTATGTTGGTTTGAAGTTGGCTGATACCAGTTTAGATTCTTCGTTCCGTCGAAAACCGAGCGGCGGTGTTGAGCAAGATCAATATGATACTTTATCAGATCAGGTTCATGATGTTATTTTAGTGCCGATGTCTGACATGTAGGTTTGGTCTTTAGAAAGTTCGGGGGAATACTCTGTGGCCTCAATCAGAAAGGCGATTGATTATAAAAGACTTCCGGAGGTTGCTACCAAGACCCGGTGGATTAAATATGTTCCTATTAAGGTGAATGCGCATGCATGGAAAGTTAAGATGGATTCACTTCCGACGAGGTTCAACATTTCTCGTCGTGGTATAGATATTGAATCCATTGTGTGTTCTATTTGTTCTAACAGGGTGGAGTCATTTAGCCATTTGTTCTTCTCTTGTAGTATGGTTAGACTTCTTGCTCGCAAGATTATTCATTGGTGGGACGTTCCTTATGAGGAGGTTAACTCATTCAAAGATTGGATTACTTGGCTCTATCTGCGTCTTCCGTCCAAACATAAGATGATGCTTGAAGGTGTTTTTTACGTTATGTGGTGGCATCTATGGTCGTATCGCAATAAGCTCCTTTTTGATTCTAAGGCTCCATCGAAGGCGATTCTTTTTGATGATGTAGTGTCTAGATCTTTTTATTGGTGTCGCTATCGTTGTAAAGCCTCGTTTAGTTGGAACGATTGGCTCAAAAACCCTTATCTTGTATCTTTGTAATGCTAGCTTCCTGCTAGTTTTGGTTTCAATATAATAGTCGTTCAAACAAAAATAACAAAGGAAAAGCGTAAGCCCACTTTTCTAATCCGGCCTGCTTAATCAATTGACCCAGCCCACTTTTATAGTTCGGCCCGCTAAATAACAAACTAAGTGGCCCAATCAACTTTTTTGGCCCGGCGCCTCATAGTAATTACAAATTTCCCATAGAGTATTGATATCAAAACTGATGCATCAGTTTTGGTGACAACATAATTAGATACTCTCCCCGTCTTTAAATAAGTGTTCACTGTTGACTTTTAAAGTCTTTTTCCATCAACTTTGACCTTAAATTATTTTGATTATGTTATATAATACTTAATGAAAATTATATCAATGAAAATACATTTAAAACTCAATCCATAATATATTTTGCATCATATATTATAGGGTAAAGGCCATTTTATTTTACCAACCTACTTTCCTCTCAGGTTGTACCGTAATGACCAACTTTACTTTTTTTTCATACTCATTACACCCACGAGCATTCAAATTTTGTTCGTTATCACCATATGACCAAAAAGTAACAATATTTACCCTTGTCATTGTTTCACATATTTTAAATCATAATTTTTTAAAATTACTTTAAACAAATTAAAATTGTTTACCAAAAAATTAAAAAAAATTATAAAATATCTTTTTACGTTATTTTTAGTAAAAAATTAAAAAAAAATTTCCAAATTTTTTTTAAAAAAATTCGCACTTTTTAAAATCTTAATTTTTTCGTACTTTTAAATAAAATTTAAAAGTTATTTTTTTTCTACGAAAAAAATTAGATATTTTTAAAAGTTAAGAAAAAAAAAGTAAAAAAAATTCAAAGTAAAAAGTAAAAAAGTTTTAACTTTTTTAATTTTTCTTAAGTTTTTAAAAAAATAATTTTTTGTTAAATTTAAAGAGTACAATTTTTTTAATTTATTTAAAAAATTAAGATTTTATAAAGTACAAAATTTTAAAAAAAGAATAATTACTTGTCAAAGTACGAAATTTTTAAAAAAGTAATTTTTTTAAAGTACGAATTTTTAAAATTTCATACTTTTTAAAAAATTATAATATAAAAAGATTACTTTTTAAAAAAATAAGTTTTTGTTAAAGTACTTTTAAAAAAATTAAGATATAAAAAAATAATTATTGTAAATATGTTAAAGAAGACAAGGGTAATATAGTCATTTTATGGTCATATTGGTGACATCGAACAAAATTTGAATGTACGTGGGTGTAATGAGTACGAAAAAAAGTAAGTTGGTCATTACGGTACAAATGAGAAAGTAAGTTGGTAATAAATGACCTTTAAAGAAATAGTTAAGGTCAAAGTTGCAAAAGAATGACTTTAAAAGTCAATAGTGAACACTTATTTAGGGAGGGAGTATTTATTATCATAAACGGAGGAAACGGTTCGGCTTAAACTAGTTTCCTTATAATAGAAGCTGCATTCACAGGTAAAACGTATTTTACAAGACATGGTGATTAATATGGAGTATATAATAACATTGTCCCTTTCTAACAAGTAGTGTTTGGGTTCATTAAGAGTCTTTTGTACCATATCATAAGCTCTATTATGCCACTGAAGCTCTAGCCTTTGTGCATAAGTTGCAAGAATTTGCTCATAATAGATTTCCTCAAAAACCATTCCATGTCTTGTGTTGTTCGTGCAAGTTCCATGCATCGTTATGCCTGTGTTCATCATTCATCAAGTGCGCCTTGTAATTCCTCACTTAGTAAGCTGGTTCCCTATCTTGAACAAGGATTTTGCTTGCCATGATGGACTTCATCGTTACTCCATGGTTGAAAAGATTACCACCGATGGACTTTCAACTGTTTGATGATGTCATCTTGTTACTCTAGTAGCATTAAGATTACTGCAAGAAAACATTATTCCTTAAATAGCATAGCAAATATTGAGCTCTCGTACCTCAGTTTCGTGACTAACACCGTGTATATTCATAAATACGCCATTTGTAAAAGCGCATATCATATGGTGGTCTTGACACTGTCACACAATCTGCAACATGTTAATTTAATGCGAATATTGTCTAAAGGCAGTTCATTATTACTTAAAAAAAGAAGCATATCATGATCTTGATTGCACTCATGAAAGTTTCAAATGACTTAACATGTAATTGAGAAATTACATATGTGAAATCAGTTATGACAGAACATCAATCTTTAAATTGAATGTGCTTATCATACTTCAAGTTTAGAATTGACAGATTAATATTATACACATCAATATTAGTTGTCATATTGATTACTAAAATGGAATTACTAATTGGATTGACTAGAATGAGTTACCTAATTGATTGACTAATCAATATGACAACTAATTATTGATTGGATAATGTTAATCTGTCATGCTAACACATAGCATTTGCTCTAGCCTTTCGTACTTTCCAAGTTAAATTTTGTAAGTCATAAACAAGAACTATTGACTTGTACTAGTAACTTATGATCTAAAATGTCGCAATTATTTAGAGATAATTAAAAAGTACAATCAAAAGACTACGGAAAATAAAACTAGTGCGAGTAATCGAGTATAAACAGTATAGCATGTTATAATGAGTGTTTAGCATGTATGTGATAGTTAAGATAAATTCGAATGTAGCCGGTGCATATCAAGTTGCTTAAAATCAATTGGATATAGACTCAAAGAGGCTTGTTGAATTTTTGAAATTCTGTAGTTCCTCTATCATATTTTACAAATTTGATTTTTAAATTACAGATATGCTCCCTATGGTTTTCTCAGATTGCACGTTTAGTCCTCACTTTTACAAAACTGCAGACAGCCTCCCTGTGAGAAAAACTTTCGTTGCATTATCCCTTCCCTGACAAGGCAAATGGAACAAAAGAGTATTACAGAATGGTCCCCGGACAGGGAGGTAAAGTGCAATGAAAGGTTCTCTACCGGGAAGCCGCCTGCCAACTTCGCAAAAGTGGGGACTAAACCGTGCCAATCTGAGGAAACCACAAAAGAGCTTATCTGCAATTTACTCTAGTGATATATTTTTAAGTTTGTTATCATGACGTGGACTATTAATGAAAATTTTGACAGGCCAATATTCTATAGAGATAAATAGAGTTATTCAAACCTTAGCTTTTAAGTTTGAAGAGCCGTTATGTACTCTTGTTTGGACTAGGGCCGAGCATATTGGACTACTAACTCCTCAACCCAAACTCCTCTAAAGAAAATGCCACGAACCAATTACATTGACATCTCCTCCAGTGAAAGTTCACCTATCCAAAACCACCTCACAAATGCTTCCCAACCTTTCAACATCACCAATACAACCTTCATCACTAACCCAAGCACTACTCTCGACACCACTCTTGCTCTCACAATCCCACCACCAACTTCCATCTAAACAACCCCTACTTTAGAACCACTCATGACACCATTTTCCCCTAGAGCCTTAACTTTATCTACTCCACCAGCTACAACCATTAAACCCATCTTTACTTATATTCCTTAAATAATACCACCAGAACTACAAATCATTATCACACAAGTATTCGTTTCCAAGGATTTATCCCAAACCTCCCTCAACCTCCTTCTGGACTTTGAACCAACTTTCTCACCTATCAACCTCTCTAGGAGTAGGTTGAATGCTCAACTCGAGCCATCCAAGTCTAGAAACCAAATACAACAAGAACTTAACCAACTTCATACACTTGAACAAAAACATCCAAGAAGCTATATAAAACGCACAATATGTGCAAGAAAGTCTTATCCCTCATACCTCCATCACCAACCTACAAATGCCACATCCATTCTATCCCGTCAAAACCTCAACCCAAATACCACCTTTTAAAACATCACTCCTTCCATCAAGCATCTTTGTCCCACTTAATCAATGTAACAACCCCAAATTGGGTCACAGCGGAATAATAAGTCCGGGAGCGTTACTTCATAGATCAATAGCACAAGATATGAGAACGACCTCTAAAAGGGTCGTTTAAAAATACGATACATTGGATTTATTGAAATCGTTTGATACAAAGCACAACGGCTTAAATTGTTCAACATTTGATAACAAATATTTTAGATCATAACAAATATCCCTAGATGTAATGACTCCAAATCTTTTATTCATGACTCCCCAAAAGAGTATCCCCAATGTATCCTTAGCATCTCGTGCCTCATTGACCTGAGAAAATATGTTTTAAAACGTCAACATAAAGTTGGCGAATTCATAGGTTTATGTAAATGTAATGTAGGACCGTAAGATTTCCCCGTGATTATGCAACCTGTGCACCCATCACAAAATGTAACTTACGTTTCCCTAAGCTCATGACACAGAAGCTCGACATGTATGAATGCAATATAAATATTGCCACATTGCCCGTGATGATGTTCAACCCGAAACATCCTAAATCCGACATGGTATACATCCGTTGGTTCACTCCGTGACACCAGTGAGAGCTACTCACCCAGATGGGGATGTCAATCCCAAATAGATCTATTTATAACATTCGCGCTCACACAAAGTAATTGACAGTTCATGATAATGGGCTCAAAGGGTTATCGCTACTTAGGCAAACACGTAATCATGATAAAATGTACACTTGCGTCCAATTTGTAAAACAATGCATGTATCTCACCCCAAAAGTTGTAAATCATTGATATAGTAAAACATGGGGCTACGAACTCACCTTAGTGAATAAACTGGAGTATATGAATCAAGTGAATGGAAACGTCACGGATAAGACCGAATGCAACCTAATTAAATATAGGTCGTATGAGTACAATGTACTTAATAATACTACATCACAAGTTATATAGTTACACCACCACCTAATAGTTTTTGTTTAGTTTAAAATGTTGAAATAATAATCCAATCGTACTTTGTCAAATAACTGCATATGTATTTGTATCCGTAAAATAAAGTGTGGTTTTCGTCTCACAATTGATTGTTTGTTAATATTACATGTTTTAATATTATTATTGATTATATAATGATATTATATAATTGGTTTAATTATTTTTATAAAATAGTGCACAAAAGTAAAAATAGTGCATACGGTTTTATAAACCTTATATCTTTATCGTTTAAACTCCGTTTTTCACGTTATTTATATCCATGGCTCCGTATTAAGAAAATATATCAAAATATTTTATTTATAATATTTATGCTCCTGATGAACAGTAGTTTTAATTGTTTTGTAAAATTATATAAAACTATTTTTATATAATTAATCGTCGTAACCTTCCAAAAGTCATAACTTACTCATATTTAATCCGTTTCGCTTGTTCTTTATATGTATGGATTCGTATTTGAAAAGTCTAATAAAATTTTATGGTTATAATATTTTTTGGTACAGTTATGATCAGTAACAGTAAGTGAACGTTTATAAAAATACTTTTTATAACTTTAATTATTGAAATCGTATTTTAATTGTATCTTGTTCGTTTTAATTCGGTTTTTAGTGATTCCTATGTCCACGTCTTCGTAATTAAAAGCTCTATTTAAGAAAATTACTCCCCAACAGGTTACTGTCATGAACAGTAACATATGTTTATAAATTTACTTTTATAAAAGTACTTTTTAACTTAAACTTGTAAGTAACGTATCACCTTCATTTTAAATCCGTTTTTCGAGTTTCTTACATGTTTGGATTCGTCATGAAAAGGACTATCTTTATAAAACATCTCCCTTAATATATCAGACCTGAAACAGTGAATATTTTTATAAAATAACTTTTATAAAAATACTTGTATACATTTAATTACTGTAAATTTAAAAATGTCATATCTTCTTCGTTATAGCTCAGTTTTTCAAGTTCCTTATATGCTTACGACCCTTGTGATGAGTAATAACTAAATAAAATATAAAATATATGTGTTTACACACGAATTCAAACAGTAGGTAATTAAGTTTGTGCCTAATTATCTTTATATACTTGGTTTATATACTTTTCATTTTATTAAACCATTGCAAGTCCTCTAACTTATGAAATGACATAACTTGATATATCTGAAGTCCTTTATTATGTGTCCATAATACTTGTCCATGAGTAAGTGTCCTCAAAATCATTTGTTCATAACTTTTGTGTAATTAAAACTTTCAACACAAAATAATTTATAAACTAACCATATAAATTATCTAACACTTATATAAATTGTATACCTTCATTTTAAGTATTACTTCACTAATGTACATATAAAATTCGAACCATATATATCTTTTCAATATCTCAAAATTTCATGAAAATAACCTAGGTGGTGATTAACATATATATCAAGTATGTAAACATGTAAATGAATAATGAAGATGTTAAAACTTAAATGGACCTTAGAGATGAGTAGTAGGATGATGAACACAAGCTTATACTTAAGCTTAGACCCAATAATGTAAACCCAAGATCAAACCCTAATGAGAAAACCCTAATTATATTTCTTGTATACTTATTGTTAAACCATAATCCCAAGCTTCCAATGCACTTGAATGATATTAGATATACTTAGAATGAATACCTGAATGCTTGAAATGAAAATTGTATGGATACCCTAATAATTTAAGGTGAGCCGTGGGCTTTTGGTATGGGGGAAGGAAGAGTTTTTGCTTGGATGAATTGTATATGTGTAAAATAAATCTTAGACTTTCCTTTTATAGATCCTAGTATTATCAAAACTACCTTAAACCAAACCATGGGCTTAGAGTGGTTTAGGGTACAATTGTAAAGACCTCTCCTCCTTCCCATAAAATGGAATGGCTAGGATTGGTTAAAGGGTACAATGATTGGATAATTACTATATATGGTCAAGAGTGTACTCTTTGTGGGGTTAGGAAAGTGTATAAGTGAATTTGAATTATCATATGTATGTACATGAATGAATCCAGCCCTAATGGTTTATTAAGTGATAAAATGAATTAATTTTGGGTATTGGGTATAAAGGCGGGTATTGGTTTGAGTATAGATAGGTATGGGTGTTTCCGGGTATGCCTAAATATAATTTATTGCGAAACATAAACGTTTTACGTAACCAATAAAAATAAAATGTGAAAAGTTAATAATTATTCTCATAATAATTATATAACACTTGTTTGAGGTAAAATTTTATTTGTTTGGTGCTCATTTACGTTGAATGTTAATTTTTAGTTTACGCGATTTAACTATACGATAATAATTAAAAGTGAACGCGTAAAATTCTAAAAATAAATAATGGAATAAATGAAGTCATAAATGACCTAAAAATGTGAAATGTTACAGTCTCCACCCGTTAGAAGAGCCTTGTCCTCAAGGCTCAAGTTGTAACACTTGACAAAGGTATGGTTTAGTGAAAAGATACGGATACCTCTTTTGAAATTGGTCTTCACGTTCCCATGTGAACTCAGGACCTCTCCTCGAGTTCCATCGAACCTTGGCAATTAGGATACGGCTTTACTTTAACCGTTTGACCTCTCGATCCATGATCTCTATGGGTTCTTCTACAAAATAGAGCATGTCATCCACATGGAGTCCTTCTAACGGAACGGCTAATGGTTCGTTAGAATAACATTTATTCAGGTTGGATACATGAAATAAATTGTGAACTCTGCTAAACTCTTGAGGAAGCTCAAGCTTGTAAGCAATGGATCCAACCTTTTCCAGCACCTTGAAAGGTCCAACATATCTAGGGTTTAACTTTCTCCGTATCGCCAAAAAAATGTACGAACCCCTTTCCAAGTAAACTAAAGCATAACTCTATCCCTACTTGAAAATCCCATCGCTTACCGCTTAAATGGCGTAACCGCCATTTGTTGACATGATTTAGAAAAATCACATATCCTTTCTATACCAAAAATGACCCTAAAATGAACAAATTCTGCAAATTATGCTTGTATATTGCTTGTTTTATCATTTGTGATGTGTAGGTACGGATATTGCAAAAATCACAAGAAAATGGTCAAAACCGGACAAACACGGACACGGGAACGGATATAGTACACAAGAGCCGGAAGTTTCTAGCAAAAGGTCATCAAAAGTCAACTCTTGGTCAACCATTGGTCAACTCACAAAAGATAAAATCCTTAAAATACCCAAAATGCCCTTATTGTTAACTATCATTTTCATCAAAAAAATCCCAAAAACCCAAACACTGTGTATCTTCCTTTTTTAAAAGAAATAAAAAACGGGGTCGTTATCTCTTATATAAAAAATCCCATTTACCTTTTACCTAAGATATACACCGGCCCAATCCCTTTTATAAACACGGGCCCAAGTCAACCCTTATTAGCCCCAGGTCAAACAACGTTATAAAAAAAAGGCGCGAAAAGTGGTTTTTGTACTATTTCATGCATACTTCTCTCGTTTAACCCTGCTTCATAAAATAAAGGTAAATCCTCAAATTGACTGACGTGTAACAAAAATTCGAGTACTAATCACAGCTTATCAAAGAACTGTCACCTCAAGAGTGTAACCTTTCGTTTTTCAGGTCATTTACGACGTCATCTATTTTACTAATTATTTTTTTTCTCGTACACGTTTACGTTTCACGATAAATTAAGTTTAGGCATACCCGGAACCACAAAAATATTCCTACGCTTCAACAAATGCTTATTTTTATTTTCAATGATCAAAGTTTATAAAACTTTTACCACACTTATCAAATGGGACGCCCCATATATCAAGAAATAAGCAAGACTTCACAAGTTGCAAGTATACATTTTATATAACAAGACAACACTTACATATTTACTTACACTTTCAAAAGAACAAGTATAATACTTGCATTTTATTACAAGAAATAAGCTAGATATTTCTTCCTTGATTTCATGGGATCACCTCCATAATAGGGAACATAAGGACTTATAAACCATACCTAAGGTCATGTACAAGTATGGGATGTGTAAGACTTATATCAAGACCATGCTTTGACCAACTATTTCCCTAAAATCCCTCATCTTGTCCAAGACTTTCCTATGGCACATTTGACTTGTCCAAGACTTTCTTATATCATATATACTTGCACCTTTACAAGAGATAACATTCACACTTCACTTTACATAACAAGAATCAATAAATCTCTCCCTTTTGTGCTCCTTTAACCCACGGCTCAAAACCCTCTCAATAATAAATCCATAGCTTGATTTTCTAAGACAATACAAGCACTCATACATCCTTCCTATGATAACCTAAGGTGTTTTCAAGGATTGGCTAAAGGTTTACAAGTATCTAAGCAAGAAAATCAAGATTAGGGTTTTTTGTGGAAAATTAGGGTTTTCTAGAGTTGCAAGCTTGGGTTTGGTTTCTAAACAAGTGTGTAGATCTTGTTGTTCATCACCACACATCATATTAAGGTTACCTAAAACCCTTTATGAAATTCATATATTAATAGCTTTTGGATATAAAACAGTCATAAAACAACCAAAATTAATAGCATAATGAATTAGTTATTGATTCTGCCTTATTTGAATGTTGAAATATTTTATTAGGTCTATTTTTAGCTTATTTATAATACTGGTATTAAGAATTTGAACATTTAAATCTTCAATTTATAAGCTAAAAAAATGATGTCAAAAGAGAATTAAAGGGGTGTTTGGCTATTGACAGCACTAACTTGAGTTAGTACTGTCACAGGCTTTGTAGTCTGTTAAATCAAATTTTTTTTTTCCAATTTGAGGGTTTATAAGCAAGGATATTTAAAGTTTTTTTTTTAGATTTTATTAGGGTCTTTTTTAAGCAATATATTAGTTAGTTGTTTGAATCTGAGGGTTTTAGTATTATTAAGATCTTCAAGCAATTTCTATCTTAAGTTAGTTTTAGCTGAGTTTGTCTTTTAAAATTACATTATAGTATGTTGTTTTAGAATGGCTTAGAAGAAGCAAAATGCTCTATGTCGCATTGTTGTTTGAGTATTGCCAAAAAAACTGTCTTAGTTTGTTAAGTGTTGAAAATTAGATGAGGGAAAAATTACTTTTTCAAATGCTTATTGTTGGTTATTGTGAATTTCAAAATGCTTTTTGATTATTGCTACATGTTCTTTGAGTTCCATATTTAATCTGTTTGAAGGATAAAAGTTCATAAGGTTCGATTTGTGTGCTTATTTTTAAGCTCAAAAGTAGTGATTTGTCAATATTGTGAAATTTTTCTAAGTGTTGAGAAATAAACAAACAGTTTTTTCATTAAGCTTTTTAAGGGCTTTTTTGTGTTTCAAACTCTATTTGATTTTTGATTATTGTAGCTTATTGTCAAAACTTTTTAGTGGTATAACTCATTAAGCTGATTGGATCCATCTTTGAGTTTATTTATAAGCTCAAAAGTGCCCCCCCCCCCTTGCTGTTTGCCCGTTGTTTGTGCCATTTTGCTGAATGGGCTTATTTGGGGCTTATCTGTTTATTTCTTTTGCTTATTTAGGTTTAGCATAGCTTATTAGGTTAGTTTAAGTCCCATTTAGTTTTTCCTTTTTAGGGTTTATGCTTATTTGAGCTTACTTAGCATTTCTAGCTTATTTTAAAAAACCTTAGCATTTATAGTTATTTTAAGTAGTCTGTCTCATTTGCTTTCTATAGCTTAAACTTTTTGCTTATTTTTGTTTGTTCATACTTATTAGGTCTAGCCTATAAGCTGGTATAAGCCACTTCTGTGCCTTCTTTGCTTATTTAAGTTAGAAAATAGGCACTAGGCAGTCTAAAGTTGTTTACTAGCCATATTAACTTAAAAGTTAGTACTGCTGAGCTCATAAGCTCATTTCTAGGCTTATAGGTTGTTTTATTTTTGTTCTTTGTTGCTTATTTAGTGTAGCTTATTATCTAATTTAGCTTATTTCTCTATTTGGTTTGCTTATTTTGAGTTTTTTTTTTAAAAATGCCAAATAGTTAGCCATTTTAGTGGTTTGGTTTTAGTTTGGGCTTTATCTGTCTTTCTTAGCTATTTATGTGCTTATTCGGGGCTTTATAAAAAAAGGTGTCTTTGCAAAAGTTGCTTATTTTTAAGTGCTTTAAACCAGTTTTATAAAAAAAATGGAATTTGCAAAAAAAAAAAAAAAACATTAGGAGGTAGGGAAGCCCCAGGTGAGCATAACGTTGCTCTCGAAACCGGGTCCTCAACCCACACCCAAAGTTTTTCACACAACTCCCTACACTCGCCTTGGGTCTTTTTCGGTATAGTTTGCAAGGTTTTTAATTTAATATTCACATTTTTGGCCTTTTAGCTACTTTATTAGGCGTTTTTAGCTTATTTAACAGTTATTTGTTAGTTCGTGTTACCAAGGTTTTTTTTCTTAGATTCCCCACTATTTAAGCTACTTTTCATGATTTTTTCATTATTAATTTTTATAAAATAGTTTTAGTATTTCTTAAACATTTATTTTCATTAATATCGTTTTAATTCATTAATAAATTATAAAAAAGCAAAAAATATAATTCTTTTTTAGGAAAATTTACTTTTATCATGTATTAAACTAGGAAAAATAGATATGCTTTCGTAGGGTTTTTAATTTACAAAAATTTTCGATTTTTAAAAGAACGGGATTGAATCTCGTTCACGTTTTGTTTTGAGTTTTTAAGCCTAAAACCACCTTCGTTTTTTTTGTCTATTTTTCTTTTGTTTTAGTTTTAATGTCAATTAAGTCTTACAAAAACAAAATGATCATTTTAGGCCTTAATTTCTGATAATTAAGGTTTTTTTTTGGTCACGTTTAGGTTCTCGTTTTGCATTTTAGTTATAATATTTGTCTTCCCTTATAATTTTTAAGTTTTTGGCCTTTATTTTTCTCGTTGTAGTTTTTTAGACAAACCATTCAATCTTTGTCCCATTCAAAAAGTTCAAGTGTAGGGGTGTATTTATAAACCCCCATGATGTATTATATGTTTAAGCAATGGCAGGGCAAAAGTGTACAAAAAAATGTATATATAAAAAAGAGAGTGAAAAAAATGTATGGGCTTCCATTTTCTTATGTCTATATTTATATTAGAGTCAAGAAAAGAAAAAGAAAGAGATTGGTGTAGAGTTTTGTAGAGTTTGTATATTTTGTCCGAGTCTGTGTATTCTTATAAATAATTAGCTAACCCTTCCACTCCAAATTCAACCAAAGACACCACCCAAATATATCCCATCCATTTCTGTTTCTGTTAATGTTATCTTACACCTACACCCCACAGCCCTTTAAAAGACCTCTTAGATAGTAATGGATAATGTTTGCGCCTAATGCTGGAGGTTTGATCCCTTACCAAGCCTATGGTAATTTATATGCTATGACAGGTAATGAGTGTTGATTTTCCGTTTCCCCATTATGTTATAATTTACTATAAAACCGAGAGAAAGAGATAATCCCAAACACTTGTGTGAGGTGCTAGTATATACTTTTCGTGCTTTTAATTACGAGGTCTAGAAGGTTGTGTTGTAAAATACTTTTAATGAGTAGGTTAAATGACCATAATGTTGCTATTGTCTAGGTAAAAAAGCCTATTTGCTTGAGGACAAGCAAATCCTAAGTGTAGGGGTATTTGATGAGGTGTCATTTTATACACCATTTCGGGGTCATTTAACCCTATAAATCATGCAAAATGCCCACATTATGTGCTTAATCGTTTGTTTTTAGGTTTTAGCACTTGGATGGCTTTTAGAGGAAATACACATGACTTGGGCTTATTTGGAGAAGAAACAGACAAGATTACAGACCTACACCAAATCTCTTGAAGATTTATGCATACAGTGGCTGGAGACGGCATCGTAGGTATAAAGCGACGCCGTCATGATCTATATAGTGGCGGCGTTAGGAATTTCACGACGACGTCAGGACGTGGCCGACTTAAAGAGGATCTAGAATCATCTACGTGGCGACGACGTCAGGATTTCTAAGCGACACCGTCGCCTCCATATCTTCATAAATATAAAATAAAACCGTTTTTAAGGTTTTAAGTGTGTAACTTTATATAAACTTAGGGAGACAAACCCTAGTCAGTCTAGCAGCTTTATAGGTCATTTTTAGGGCCTCAAAACCCTATTGTACTAAGTTGAATCCATGTTTTAATCAAGTAAGGTTATTTATCATTAATCATTCAATATGTCTATGTGTTGTTTGATTGATTTATCTTCTTGCTTTCTTTATAATATGCGAGGCTAAACCCTCCTTTGTATTTATCTATGATTGCATGAAACTTAGGTTGTAGATCCTTTTGATGTTGCTTCTTTGTGATGAATGTGTGCGTTAGGCTTTAGAAAACCAGCTTTTGTCTGTATCGTTGTTGATATGTTTAGGGAAATGCGAGTAGTGTAGAAAGGATACCATCGGTAACAGTCTTCATACTACCTTACCCTAATATGGTTGATCCCTCTTAAGTTATTTCACATGCATTTAATATACTCTTAGGGGCCTTGTAATAGTGTTCATACTACCTTACTTGTCCATTGCCCTAACGGAATATTAAATAGACGGCAGGTTCGTGTAATCCGTTCATGACCTAGGAAATACTTACACATCATCAGAAGTGTGACAAAGCAACAGATCTAGGAAAAGAAATATAAGGAGTAGTGCATGATTAGGTAAATACAATCGTTTATCATAAAGTTTATCACTAGTAGCATAGATTAAAAAATAGTTATACTTATTAGGTAATCAAACCAACCTCTCAAACCATAGATTTACCTGCTTTCTTATAAATAAAAAACAAAAATACTCTTCTCTCAACCCCTAGAATTCTGTTAGACCGTGATCAAGCCTTCCCAACCTATTCCCCTAGAGAACAATAACAACCCACGAGTCTTGCCTATACTATACTGCAATGATTAGGTACACTGCCTAGGGAGTTGTAAAACTTCTTGATGAAGTCATTACGACCCTCACATCACATGTACATACCTTTATTGAAGTTTCCACATGTGTTGGGTAAGAGAAAAACTAACAATTGCTAAATCTGTAAAACTGACTTGCCTATGAGCCCGTGCCCAGCGCGCCAGACAGAAAAATCCAGTTTTACGAATTTAGGCTACCATTTGTGATTTTACCTTTTGCGAACGTTTATTTGTCATCATTAAAACATAAAGGAGATCCTAGTCAATGTTGCACCAATAGACAAATCTCCTATAGTACCTAGTCAACCCCAAAAATCCTCTTAACTGCTTCAAAATAGTAGGGACAGGCCAATCCAACATTGCTTGTACTTTATGTGGATCAGTTGCTACCCCTTCATTTGAGATAATATGGCCCAACTATTCAACTTTGGAAGCCCTAAAGATGCCTTTACTACTCTTAGCATACAATTGTTGTTGCCTCATGACTACCAAAATCTGTTTCAAATGATCCATATGACTATGCATATTAGGACTATATACTAGTATATCATCAAAAATGACCAAAGTAAATCTTCTCAAAAATGGTCTAAAGACCTCATTCATGAGTGATTGGAAGGTAGAGGGAGCATTAGCGAGTTCAAATGGCATTACTAGGAATTCATAATGCCCCTCATATATTTTGAAGACAGTCTTAGCTATGTCATCATCATACATCCTGATTTGATGGTAGCCTGACCTAAGATCTATGTAACTCATCAATCAATTCTTTTATCAAGGGTATAGGGAACTTGTCCTTTAGAGTTTGTTATTAAGTTGCCTATAGTCAATACACATCCTTTAGCTACCATCTTTCTTTTTAACCATAACCATAGGCGAAGAAAAAGAGCTTTGACTATGCCTGATTACACCTGACTCAAGCAATTCCTCAATGACACGATACAAAAACACCTTTTCGGGGGGTCAATATTGATCAAAATAAACAAGATGAGACATGTTTGTTTCTAGTAAGAGAAAGTTGAGAGAGGGTGGAGAAACTTGGATAATATTAGATTGAAAATGTGCAAATAACATCCACACCCCTCATGGAGAGCCACGAGGGGTATATGATATGACAGCTAACATAACTATGCCTAAATAACAAAAGTAACCCCTGCGTATCACGCAGTGTTAGTAACTAGTCCAATTCACGTGTAAGATGCAACCTTTACAAAATAATAAGGCTAACAATCTCCCTCTAAGATGGTGTCACACGTGAATTGGTTACAATGTTTCCTACAAGCAAAAATAAAGTAAAATGACAAGAATGAAGTCCAGTATTCCTTGAGATTGTCTTCAATGACCTTGATCTTCTTGAATACTCTAGCTTTATTTCTTCAACTTGTAGACGAACATACTGTAATCTTCAGCTCCCTCCCAAACAAACACTCCTGAGACTGATAAGAATTAATTCCCTAGTCTTCTCAAAGACCTCCTTTCTCATTTAGGATACTCTATGGGAAAGGATGATATCATCAACATCGTCTCACATAGGAAGCATCCAGTCTTGTTGAATTCAGCCTAAAAACCTGAAGTACACACTTTATCCCTTTTAATGAATTCAAAATTGTAGCACCAAAATCAATTAAGATCCGAAAATGCACTTTTCTCCCTCCAGGAAAGTGCTGGTGTGAATTGCTAAACCAAAGTCAACTAAGTCTCGAGTGTAAGCAATTTATCCCTCTATGTAGTCGAAACGGTAACATCAAAGTCAACTAAGTCCTGGATGTACACATTTCTCCCTTCAGGATGATGACCAACTGAGGAATCATCCTATACATGTGTACATCGTATATCAACTGGAACTGCTTACTTAGCTTTAGATACTCGTGATTGCATAAGCAATACTTTGTGCGAAGATGTCGAATCGTACTCTCTTTATAATTCTCTCTTGATCAACTCGATCTAAATCCCCTTATCTATTCTATCGGCTAATACTGATGACCACTGATGGAGACAACCCAATGAAACGAACCCGAGAATGAAGCAAAATCCTAGACTTGTGACTTAATCTTGTACTATCCGTGTGACGAAGAACTCTACAAAGGCAAATCTCTAAGTACCATATACCTAAACTCATAAGTATATAAAAAATACAACACCCCTTGAAATCTCCTCAACTACGTAGGACACTGAGTACTACAATAACTCCTTAAAGTGATAGCTACTTTGTGGGTATAGGCAGAAAGAATCACAAAAGAAACTAGATATCCAAGTCATCATCACAAACCATATATGCCCGAACAAGTCATTTTCGTTTGTTTAGAAAGAAAGAATCAAAAACGAGATAAGTACACTCCTCGTGAAATACTACTTCAATCCCAAATAAGTAACATCGTAGAAAAACCTCGTAGTCATTAAAATTCAATAATAGCCATTAAGAGTGAAGGTGAATTCTGATAAGGATCTTTTTAGTGTAATGTATTGTGTTAGTTGTGTTGTTGTTAGTGATTTTTTTTATGTGATGTGATTGTTAACGGATATCGGGCTCAATAAATATAATATAATAACGGCGCGTCTAAGTAATAAAACTTGGTCTTCTATACTTTTACCCGACATCATATTGTTTTACTACCCAACTTAATCCGATAACACAACCACCACTTAAAAATTTATACTCGGCCCACCTTTTTTGAGTTAAAACCTGACATCGTATATTTCAGCCCAACTCTTTCAAACTGTTTTCCAACCCAATTACATTTGTAGTATTAATCAACCCAAGATGCAACAACTAACCCTAATACCACAGATATTTATACGAGATGTTACAGATGAGCAAGTTGTTACAAATGCAACATTTTCAATACAAGGGTGGGTTGTGATCCAAAGTGATTTTGTCAATGAAATTGTCTATTTAATATTTCATGTCTATCATGGGGAATAGAACATGCAATGTTGTGAATAAGTCGATTTCACATATTTAAATATGTGAGGCAATGATTACCACAATATTGGCAAGATGTAGATCAAATTTCTTGTTCATAGCACATATGTTTGACATGTAGAGTCCGAGATAATGTCAACCATAGTTTGAACAATGCATTGACATCTATCCTTTAACTTATTAAAACAACAATGTTGCTTAATTTTCATGCTTTTCACATAAGTCCTAACACATAAAACATAAGCACATAAGCTCTAACAGCACAATTATCTCTGATAGGGTATGCAAACGACTTCTAGACTTCTACTTTTATTTTTGACCCCTCACACTCTCGAATCAATATCCTATGGTGCATGTCAACCATGAACAACCTCAACTAGACTCGTGCAATTTGGACTTTGGAAAATGTCATGCGAAAATCCTAAGCTTGTTTAGACTTAGACCTAAGTGTTCTCTCATTCAACTCACCATTTACTTGTTCTATTGGGTGACCTCTACCTTCTTTTAGACTTTTAGTATGGCCTTCATCTGAAACATTAACTTGAAATGACGGTGACCCATTGAGATCTTAAACTATGAGTTCGTTGATCCTATCATCTTCTACCGAAGAAGATGACTTGGGCTCTGGAAAGCTCTCATCAAAGTAACATTGATGAGATTCCTTAATTCCTCATTGTTTCCCTTGTTAAGCACTATGTATGCTTTACTAGTTTAAGATTATCCTAAAAACATAACTTCGTACGACTTTGGGTCAAACTTGGTGAGATGTAGTTTAGTGTTAAGTATATATACTTTACAACCAAAGACCCTAAAGTACTCTAATGACGGCTTCCTATTTCTAAGAATTTCATAGTGTGTTTTATTATGAATTTTCTAATATAAACCCTATTATATATGTAAGTTGCCATATCTAATGCATGACACCAAAACTTTTGTGGAATGGATTGCTCGGCTAACATAGCATGACTCATATTTCTTAACTTGCGATGTGTTCTTTCAACAATCTCACTTGATTGAGAAGTGAACGGGCCCGACAAGTTATAAGACATTCCATGTTGTTCACAAAAGCTCCCAAATTGCAATTTATCAAATTCGCTACTATGATTTGTTACAATTGAAACAATAGAACAATCATATAGGTTTTTAAGCTTTTTACACAATATTTTAAACTTTTCTAAGACATCATTCTTAGACTTTACAAACACAACACAAGTGTAGTTTGAATGATCATCAACAACCATTAAAGTATAGAAGTTGCCTCTGTAACTTTAAATGTGAGATGGACCAAACAAATCTAAGTGTAACAACCCTAAAACCCTAACAATTGACACTTCTTTCCTAGTCTTATTGTTTACATTATCTTGACTCCCTAAACCACATGTATCATAAAAATGTCTTTCAAAGCTCAACTTTGGTAGGTTCTTTACTAGCTCATTGGAAGCTAAGTTTTAAACTAACCTTATTTTAGCGTGACCTACCCTCCTATGCCAAAGCGTTGAGTTGTCCACCACGGATGTAAGACAAATTTGTTGTTTGGAGTTTTCTCCCAATTTGCACGTATATAGATCATTTCTCCTATGTCTTTTAACTAGTATTTTACCATTTTTACTAATAGTACAATATACTTTAGTAAAGCTAACTACGCAATCATCATCACATAATTGACCTATGCTAATCAAATTATAAGCTAGACCACTAACATGCTCAACATTGGTAATTGTAATAGAGTAATGAGTAATATTACCTCCACTGACGACCTTGCCCTTTAGGTTGCTCCCAAATACGACATGTCCACTGTCATAAGCCTTGTATGAAGTAATCAATCTTTTATTCCCGGTCATGTGCTTAGTGCAACCACTATCCACAATCTAATCGTCCGGTAGTAGATCCACATTTAAGACACATCTACAAGCAAATATGAATTCAAGGTCGTGGTACCTATTTTTTCTTGGGTCCGTTATGGTTAGATCCCGTTTTTACGTTTTCGTCCGTTTTTTTACGTTTTCGTCCGTTTTTTACGTTTTCGTCCGTTTTTACGTTTTCTTTCGTTTTTTTACGTTTCGTCTGTTTTTTTACGTTTTCGTCCGTTTTTTAAGTTTTCGTCCATTTTTTACGTTTTCGTCCGTTTTTTACGAAGGTAAACATTATAAAACGGACGTAAACGTAAAAAACAGGGAAAACGTATAAAAACGAGCGAAAACATAAAATAGCGTACGAAAACGTAAATAATCGGTGTAAATCGGTCGAAATCGGTCAGAAACTATCGAAATCGGTCAAAAAGGGACGATATCGGTCGAAAACGGTCGAAATCGGTCAAAAACAGTAGAAATCAGTCAAAAACGGCCGAAATTGCTCGAAAACGGCGAAATTGGTCGAAATAGGTTGAAAACGGTTAAAATCGGTCGGAAACGATCAAAAATGGTCGAAATCGTATAAAAACGTTAAAAACGGATGAAAATTGCTATACCCAACAAGACCCATCTATAAAAAAGTACCCGACCATTATACCTCATGTTTATTTTGTGTCATCATATTTATAGTCCATCAAGCCCTTGCTGACAATAAATAGGAGTCCATTCTAGCCCATCATTACTTAAAAAAAGAGTCCAAATTGACCCAAATGATGACTCATGGGTATTATTCCAGATCTAGGTCTTTATAGATGGTTGGATGCTAAGTTTTAAACTAACTTATAATTGGCGTTGACCTCCCTCTATGCCAAAAGCGTTTGAGTTGTCCACCCGGGTAAGTGACAAAATTGTTGTTTGAGTTTTCTCCCAATTTGACGTATATAGATCATTTCTTCTATGTCCTTTAGTAGTATTTTTCCATTTTTACTTATAGTAAATATACTTTTCTGCATGCATACATAAAACCATTAGACAAAAAGAAAAAAGTTTTTATACTACCTAACACTAAAGAATAGTATTACAGACATGCTTTTGCAGATGTTCTCTTTGATGTGCGTCTTCATAGAGAAAGCAAATGTATTGCCTGCACGCGGAAAAAAAGAAAATTCAGGAAACAATTTTAACAATAAATTACAAAATAAAGTATGAGGAATGAAGATTCGAAATTTTGTGTTTGTGCATGTGATTTTGGCCGGTTTATATAGGCATGGATTATGTTAAATCATCAATTATCCTTGCAACCTTTTCAAATTCGTCTCAATTGATAACCGACTTTTAATTCTATACTAAATACCTTGTGATCAATTCCCGCAACCCTTGCATTTCCATCTCCTTTCAAGTATAGGCCAGTACAATTTTCACAGCGATCTTTATACACCTTTTAAACTCCACAATAAATATAAGGACTGAATCTTTTAATATACAAGGCGTTCATACCCGTGCGTTGCACCGGGCTTGTTTTTTGAAAAAAAATAAACTTTTACTTATGTAAAGCATTGTATAACTTCACACATGTGCGCTACTCATAGAGTGTGCGTAAGTGTTTTGGGTGTAATTTTGTTCATTATCCTTTCATAAACTTTAATCATGTAAACCTTCTCGCATCAAACATGAGTAATGAATACTTTCATGTCAACTAATTGTTGTGCATCAATATGATTTATCAAAACAAACTGCAAACTTTTGGTTGTGACCTTCGTAAGGCATAAACCTTTTTGCAGCCAAAGCAAGTTAGAGTGCTATTTTTAGCCTCAATGTGTGAAATGTGTCAAACGGGTCAAAAATCGCCTATCAAGAGGGATGTTATTTTTATAACTAAGATTATTGTAACACCTCCAAATTGGGTCGCAATGGAATTATGTCCGGGAGCATTACTTCATAATACAATAGCACAAGATACAAGAGGACAACCTCTAAATGAGTCGTTTGAAAAGTAATCTCGTTGATTTAATTAAAT
This sequence comes from Tanacetum coccineum, assembly GCA_026074375.1. Taxonomy (NCBI): domain Eukaryota; kingdom Viridiplantae; phylum Streptophyta; class Magnoliopsida; order Asterales; family Asteraceae; genus Tanacetum; species Tanacetum coccineum. The sequence goes on from BQNB010058169.1 coordinate 29,849, forward strand.
TGAACTTGATATAATATTTGTCCCAAAGTTTGCATCATAATAAAAAGCTTGAAAGTAATATAACGAGATTTGATAGTTTGAATGTAAGAAGAAATCCATGGATGCAATATTATAAAGTTTGGACTCCAATGCACATCAGATAAGCCAAACATCTAAGTCACCTGAGAAACACATGCTTAAAAGTGTCAACATAAAGTTGGTGAGTTCATAGATTTATGTAAGTATAAATGTTGGATCAAAGATTAATAAAGTGTGTATAACCATTGTAACCTATACAATAGTCACAACAATGTAAGTATAAATATTGAAATAAAAGATTTATAAAGTGTGTGTGACCATTGTAACATATACAATAGTCACGAAAATGTGATTACGACTACACTAAGTTCATAACACTGAGGCTCCGACTTGTATGTATGCCAATCTTTTCAGGCACTGTAAGTGTTCATGTGAATATAGTTCAATGTTCTGACATGGTATATATTCGTTAGTTCAATCCGTCGAACTAGTGAGCGCTACTTACCCGAACGGGGATGTAATGACAGAAGTATAAAGTGCAATTAATTCAACTAACTTTTATGAAACCTAAAAACAGCTAACTATACATCTTTAAACAACATGCTTTTCAAAGAAATAAGCTAGATTAATGAGAAATAAGCAAGTATAGAAAATCAACTTTAAGCTAAAATGAATCTAAAAGAGTGAAACCTGAAAGTTAAGGAGTCTCAGGACAAAAGGCCACTCTTGTAGAGTGAATGACCTCAAACATAAACCTAGTTGGTTTCCAAAACCTCTAAACCAGCTTAATAAGCTAAATTAGCTTATTAGAGCTTAATACTCCTTGATAGCTTCCAAAATGAACACAAATCCACTCAAGTTATCATGATTTAGAAATTAATTGATCTATAAGAGTAAATGACTTATTTAAAAACAAAGGTTGATTGAATTTGAGCTTATGAACAGTAATAAGCTCAAATGAGCTTATTGAAAGCTTATTGATTGAAATCGACTTAGAATTAAAAACAAAAGACACAAATACTTGTAAACTGAATTGATATAGCTAGAATTATGAAGTACAAGATTAAAGAGAAGAGTACAAGAGCTTGTGAGCTTATTTGCTAAAAGTGAAAGAAAATTGCTTAAAAATTGGGAAAATACAAAGAGAAAATTTAAAAATGAAATCAACAACAGAAAAATGAAGTCCTAGCCTTCTATTTATAGAGGAGGGGTGAAGAGAGGGAAGGTTTTCTAGAATGGTCTCTCTACATTATTTCATAATGTTTTATAGCCCAAACGGACCCGAAAACACTCGTAAACCTTATTTTATATTTCTAACAGCTTTATGTATTTTTATAAAATTGCAAAGAAATTATTTATAAAAGTTAACTAGCTTTTATAATTTCTAGTTAAATATCTATACACTTCTAGTCTCCGAAAACTTGATATTTAAAGTAAAACGTCATTCCGAACAAGTTTATAGTTTTTATATTTAGCCGAGATCATAACCCGAAAGCCATCAAAACACCGATTTCAAAAGCTCATAGTGGTCTTGCAGTTTTTCACAGCTTTATAAAGCTTGTGTGAAATAATATATTTTTGAAATCTTTAAAAATTCATAACTTTCTCGTTTTAAATCTATTTTTCGTGTTCTTTATATGTACGAAATCGTGTCGAGATAATCTATCATAATGTTATGTTTATAAACTATATAAAAATCTGAGCACAAACAGTAGATATAATTTTTTTTATATAAAAACACTTTTATATATATTTAATTACCGAAATCTCGTAAAATTCATATCTCCTTCGTTATAGCTCTGTTTTTCAAGTTTCTTATATATTCGGAATCGTCTTGAAACATACTATTTTAATATTAGGTTTATATTTTTCACAAAAAATCGTGTCTTTCCAAAAAATACATTATGTCCGAATTAATAAGTTATAAAAATTGTTTTTATAAGTTTTGACATGATTTAATTATTACAAGACCTCTAATTTGTCAATTACAACCTCATTTATATAATTAAGTCCTCTAATTTATGTCCAACATGTCCAAATAATATATCCAAAATAATTATTTATTTATAAACTATATAAATAAATTTGTAATAATTGTTTCAACAATTAATTATATAGATTGTTCAATACTTGTAATATACCAAATAAAATATGTTCTTGCATTCTAACATATTTTAAACACCTTCTTACCATGGATGTGTATTTTCTTGATTAAGTATGAACTTGTTTTATTTTATAAACTTTATAAAATAATAACTAAATGTTGATATAACAAAATAATAAATATGTATGCATATGAATAAAATAATTAGAATGAAAGTGTAGGGTTTTTATGATAACCTTAAGTGAAAATAGAGACGATGAACACACTAATCCTATGAAAACCCTAACTTAATGTGTATAACCCTTGCTTCCAAAACAAAACCCTTAACTTGAAAACCAACTTGATACACCTTAGAATAAACCCTTAGTCAATCTTGTATACTTGTATTGTTGTAGAAATGGAAACTATAAAACTTCTTTGTCACTATTTTGAGCCGTGGGTTTTTAGCAATAACAAGAGGTGGTATTTGATTTTTGCTAGTTGATATGTGTGCGTGAAAGACTAGAATTAAGCACCTATTTATACACAAAATATCTTGTATACCACTTAGCAAAACCATGGATTTGTAAATGGTTTAGAGCTTAACAAGGACAAGTGTTCTCCTCCTACCTATGTTGTATGCCTTGGGTTTGGGATCAAGGAGACAAAAGGGTGGCCAAAATACTATGGATAATAAGTTAGTGTTTATCCCTTGGTTAATACATGTTGTTAAGTAAGTACAAGTAAGCTTAGTGGAGAGTTTTGAATTAATTCTTGTGTGTTGTTCATAAGTGGATGGCAATATGTGTGTTTATCAAAGGAAATGTATAAAAGTTTTGGTATTGGGTATAAGTGTGGGTATTTGTTGAAGTATAGATGGGTATTGGTGCTTCCATGCATCCATAAAAGCAAATTATTGTGAAACGTAAACGTTTTACGTAACGTATAAAAATAAAGTATGAAAAGTTAATTATTATTTTCGTAAAAATAATATAACACTTGTTTGACGTAAACATTTATTTGTTTGATGTTGGTTTACGATGAATTCTTCTTTTTGTTGCACGATTTAAATACCGGTTTGAACATTAAAAGTAAAACACCGTAAAAGTTTAAAATAAATAGTTGAATATTATTGACGTAAAATGACTCGAAAATGCGGATTGTTATAGTCTCTCCGTGTTAAAATAATTTTGTCCCGAAATTCATTTTGAGTTGCCTTCCCGGAGTGGGGTTGGTTGATGAGGTGAGTTATTGTGTGTGGTGATTAACTTATTTTTAATCCTCCAAAAAGTTTTTTGTAACAAATTTTATTTTCTTAATATAGATAGTCTCATTGGGACGGTGTTCAATCCTTGTATATACCACTTAAGATTTTTTCCCCTCGACATTTTCCTCCTTAATTGCATAAGCTTAAACGTTCAAGATTCAAATTTATTGTGATGACTAAAGTTTGAATCCTAGTGGTCTTATCCGTTCCTTTCGGCTTAAAGCGTCAGTTATAACCTTCTTCTTTCCAAGGTGATAACAGATTTTATACGTATGATGGCATTACCAATACTAATTTATATGGCATTGTGTCAACGTTGAATGGGTGATTTAGTAGATTCCATAATGGCGAGCAAATTTGATGGTGAATTGTCCTAGGGCGGCTAATGATGCGTCTCAACTTTTCGGCTTAGGATTTAGCGTAAGATGATGTCGACTTTATATAGTAAGGTGGCGTAAAGGTCTACTTAGTTTCTATGGTTACTAATTCAGTTTCCCGTAATAAACACGTTCTATGAATACGCACACAAAAATTTGGCTCTTCAAGAATATAAATAGAAAATTGATTTTTGACAAATAGCTTTTTAAGATGACTATCTCAGCCATGGCATGGTCCTTATTGATTTTATAAATTAGGTGATCAGGCTATGTATATTTGAGGGCTAACGATGTGATGCTCATTTTTGTCAAAATAGTTCAAAGTAATTGTTTATATGATGAAAGCAATGTAGTTTATTATTCTGTGAATCAATAACGAGATAGTTTATAAGGTGACGGTAAAATGATTGAAAGGTAGTTTATAAATTGTTAGTGAAATAATTTGCTAATGATAGTAATATAGTTTATCATGTGATAGTGACATGTTTTAATGCTTCAAGGAGTGGTTTGTATGAATAAATGAAAAATTAAAGTAAAATTGACGAAACTTTTTACAACACATTAAATTTCTTAGATTAATTTAAAATCCTCTCACACTAGTTACATGGAAAATTTAAGAGTAAAGTACAACGAGAATCCCTAAAGGAATGGATTCTATAAAGGTTGACTTAGGGTTCACTAGGTAAGACGGGTCACAAGATGACGTAGGTGTTTCCACAGTGTGAGGCTGGTGTTCAAACTCGGAGTTGAATGGTAAGGTAACTAGTGGGGTTAATGAACTGTGACATATTTTAATTTTATGTAAAATGATATTGTATAAAATCATGAAAAAGTTTTAAAGACCATCGTGTCATTCACAATGTCTTAAGAAAAGTCCTAGTATTTATATAAATAACTCTTATACAAATAGATGTAAATATGCGTAAGGGAATGTAAGCATATATATGATTTATATATATTATTTAGATTTTATTATATATCTATTAGTATATATATATATATATACTATATCTGTCATGTAAGCAAGTAATGTAAACAAGTAAGCAAGGTAAAGGTGTATGACACATGAAAAGTTTGATTGATATGATGCAATGTTTATAAAAACGGCTATAGTTTAGGTAAAATATGCAACCTAGTTCTCTATAACCTGGGCTCTGAATACCAATCTGTAACACCCCCAAATTGGGTCGCAACAGAATTATGTCCACGAGCGTTACTTAATAATACCATTGCACAAGATATGAGAGAACGACCTCTAAATGAGTCTCTCGTTGCTTTAGTTGAAATATACATTTGTCCCAAGGTTTGCATCATCATAATATGTAAGGATGAAATAATACAACGAGATTTGATAGTTAATGTAAGAAGAAATCCATGAATGTAATCTTGTAAAATTTGGACTCCAATGCACATCAAGTAAGTCAAACATCTTATTCACCTGAGAAAAAACATGCTTAAAAGTGTCAACATAAAGTTGGTGAGTTCATAGGTTTTTGTAGGTATAGATGTTGGATCAATGATTCATAAAGTGTGTATGGCCATTGTAACCTATACAATAGTCACAAAAATATAAGTATAAAGGTTGAAATCAAAGATTTGTAAAGTGTGTGTGACCATTGTAACATGTATAATAGTCACGAAAATGTGATTACGACTGCACTAAGTTCATAACACTGAGGCTCCAACTTGTATGTATGCCAATCTTTTCAGGCACTTAAAGTGTTCATGTGAATGTAGTTCAATGTTCCGTCGTGGTATACGTCCGTTAGTTCAATTAGTAGAACTAGCAAGCGCTACTCACCCGAACGGGGATGTCAATCCCAAATAGATATATTTTATAACATTCGCGCCTACCCAACGTAATTAACAGTTCATGTCACTTAAGCTAATCCTTAATCATTTGAATGAAAGTAAGGTTGTTGCGTCCATAAGTGAAAACAAGTAATGCATCATGCCGTGAGATATGAAAATGAGTGTGTAACGAGTTTATAATGAGTATGTAAACTAGTTTGTAATGAGTATGTAAACGAGTTTGTAAACGAGCTTGTAAATAAGTTATGAAAACAAGTATGTAAACTATTTTGTAAATGAGCATGTATTCTCCCCCAAAAGAGTTTTAAGGAAATAAAATAGGGGCCATGAAACTCACCTTATGTGAATGTATTGATTATAGAAAAATCAATAAAGTGAAACGTCACGTATTCTCCCCCAAAAGAGTTATAAGGAAATAAAATAGGGGCCATGAAACTCACCTTATGTGAATGTATTGATTATAGGAAAATCAATAAAGTAAAACGTCACATTCGAAATGCAACCTATATATTTATAGGTCTTATAAATGTAATGTATTTAAAATAAGTACAACAATGTACATCACCACCTAATAGTTTTCGTTTAGTTATTAAGTGTTGAAATAATGTTTAAATTACGCTTGATATTTAATGTCCAAGTATATGTACTTTGTAAAATATCACCTTTGCCTTATAAATAATTATTGTCGATGTCGTTTGATTTAATACTTTTATTATTTATAAAGTGCCACAATATATAGTTCAAATGTTTTATAAAATAATATTTATAAGGTTTTAAACCACGTATAAATATTATACATGTAATGCTAAAATATTTTCTAAGGTTCTTATAGCCCAAACGAACCAACACTATTCATGTCAGGAAAATAATGCAGAAAATTTTATATAAAAATTATCTAGTTTCTTTGATGTCTAGTTCACAATTTATACACTTCTAGGTTCCGAAAACTTGATATTTATAGTAAAACGTCATTCCGAACAAGTTTGTAGCTTTATACTTTGGCCAAATCAAAACCCGAAAGCCCTCAAAAACACCGATTTCAAAGTTCACAGTTTCTCACAGTTTTTCACAGCTTTATAAAAGCTGTGAAAATAATATATAGTTTTGAAATCTTTAAAAATTCATAACTTTCTCGTTTTACGTTCGTTTTACGCGTTCTTTATATGTACGAAATCGTGTCGAGATGATCTATCATAATAAAATGTTTACAAATTTTATAAAAATCTGTACCAAAACAGTTTATACAAACTATTTTATATAAAAATTGTTTTTACATATTTAATTACCGAAATATCATAAAATTCATATCTCCTTCGTTATAGCTTCGTTTTTCAAGTTTCTTATATATTCGGAATCGTCTTAAAATGTACTATTTTATCATCAGGTGTATATTTGTTATAAATGTTGGAAACACAAAAAGTGTCGGTCACTTCCAAGTTGTAATAGTCTTAGCTCGTAGTTTATGTAATGATTAGATTAGTAATCTAGTCCGGCCCAAGACCCATGGGAAGCCCATCATAACCCATGGGCCGGCCTATAGGACCTATATAAGCCCCTCTCCTAGCCTTGGAGAGGGTTGGTTGTTCCATTTTTCCATATTCCATCTTTATACAATTCATCCATTTTTCCATCCAATCTCTCTCTAACATCACAACCCACATCTCACTCTTGTTCTTGGTTTGATCATAAGATTACTAGTATTCTACAATTGGTATCAAGAGCCATGGAGTGGTGTGTTTAGTTTTTGTGTTTGATTTGTGTTCAAAAACCTTTACAAAGAACAAATTTTTGATTCAAAATTTTTTGGCTTAAAAACCTTAAAGTTTTCATTTTTATTGTTCCTATAGGGTTAGTAACACTAGTTGTACAAGAATTTTTACTAAAAATCATTCAAAAATGTGTTTTTTTGAGTTTTGAAAATTTGAGTTTCGTAGTAGTTGGAACCGAACTAGTGAGTTTAGTTGGAACCGAACTAGAAAGACCGAACTAGCTGGGACCGAACTAGCTGTGTTCATTGAGAACCGAACTAGTTAGAACCAAACTAGTGAGTTTAGTTGGAACCGAACTAGCTAGGACCGAACCAGTAACAACCGAACTAGCTAGGACCGAACTAGAGATAATCGAACTAGTCAATCTCTTTGACAGCCGAACTAGTTTGAACTGAACAAGAGGAACCGATCTAGTAACAACCGAACTGGACAACCGGACTAGACAACCAAACTAGTCAGTCTCTTTGACAGCCGAAGTAGACAACCGAACTAGTCAGTTTCTTTGTCAATCGAACTAGTCAATTCCATTTAAGACACATTAACTCAAAGTTCTAAATTATACGGTTTATTTCTTTAACTTGTAAAATCCCGTGAAACAAACACGTGTTTTCCCGGTTTTATTGAGAATTGTAAAATCCCGTGTAATTTCATTTCAAGACTCAACAATCACATAACCAAACATAATTTCTTTCTACCACCGATCGATCA
>BQNB010058170.1:0-35652 GCA_026074375.1 Tanacetum coccineum
TAAATAAATACGCCACAACCAAAACCAATCTATAAAGCCTTTTCACCGGTCTAAATTTATACTCCAACTAAATTCATAAAAAAAAGAATTACCAAATTGTAATTAATTCTTTCACCTTCCCATCAACTAATTTTCAAATTTAACAACCAATCAAAATCTGGCAATAAAAAAGAAAAACAAACATACTTAAACAGAAGGATGACGTGAGACGTGATTGAAATCTGAACATATGCAAGTTCCTACACCAAATAAAACGCTTGATTTTCCAAGATGCGAATTCCAATCTTGTTTACTTCAATTCTTAGAGCCTTAGGTATCATAACTTGGCAACACCAAGTTTTTGCTGCCACGTCAGCGCCACATCAGCATAACACCAACACCACTCCCTTAATCATAACACCAAATAACACCACTCACCTTTTTATTTTCATAAAACCCCCTAAACAATTATTTCATTCTTTTAACAAACTAACCATTTCATTCATAAAATTCAAATACACATTACAATACTAAAAAAAACACACATTAAAAAAAAATACCGAAATTAAAAAAAAAATAAAAAAATACGCCCCGACGACTAATCTTCTTCCGATGCTTCTTCAACTTCGCGCCAAATATGGTTCATAAGGTTTTGTTGGAGACTAATATGCGTATCTTTGTCTCTTAATTCTTTTGCTTTACGACGTTGGGTTTGACATCGATCGATCCACACTGTTTGCAGTGACCTTGCAGGATTAGAATACACATGTATTAGCCATTCGTGATACTCGACAGCTTTTTGTAAATAGAATGCGTCGGTTTCCTCATCGATATCAAAAACGGTTCGATTTTGATTCATTGTGAAAGAGTTTGTAGTGTTTTTTGTTGTAAATGTATGTTTTTTTTGTGAGAAAATAATATAGAGGTATTGAAGTATTTATAATGAGTTGTGTGAGGGGGGTAAAATGATTTTTTTTTTAATATAGCCGTTAGGGGCTGTTTTGTAATTTTTTGTAATTTTTTATTTTTAATAAAACTAGCCGTTAGGGGGTGTTTGGTAACTTTTTAAAAATAAGAGGGAAAATTAAAACTAGTATATAGCCGTTTGAGGGGAGGGGGGGTAAATGATTTTTTTTTTTTTTAAATCCACCCCAACGTGCGTGGGCCGGCCAACGCCGGACCCAACGCCGTTGGGCAACGCCGCCTAGCGGTGTAGTAACGCCGGCCAACGCCGTTGCCGTTACTACACCCAGGCCTCTGATAAGCTGGTACTTCCTTTAGTCTATAAACAAACATAATTGTTTGTCAAGTGTTGTTTTATGTGAGATCATATCTAAATTTACTTGACTTCTTAAATCTAAAGATAGTTGACAAAAGTCTTTTCCAATATTAGAAAATTTAGAAATTATATATAGTTTTGAGATTTTTTTTTTTTCTAATACAAAGATCTTGTATGATTTTTAGAAAGAATATCAAGTACTCAATCATAGATGGTTATTATAAATACTTTAAAACTATTACCATTACATCAATCCATTGTCGTCCAGCGGTTAGGATATCTGGCTTTCACCCAGGAGACCCGGGTTCGATTCCCGGCAATGGAACTTTTTTTTGTAACTTGTAGATCTTTTCTAAAGCTGAATCTGACTGATCTAATGTTTACAAAAAGAATGCTAGCCAAAATTTGTATATCAGTTAACTAGGACACTATACAAATTTGGTAACCCGATATTTACGCTCTCTTTGTTCATGATAGAGACCTTAATTTCAGTGTGTTAGAAATGTCGAAAACTTAAGTCCCTAGTATGAGTTTCTCATTTTGAGACTTGAATCCACAATCTATGATTGATGGGATGATAGGAGGAGCACCTTCAGTACCCTTACACCAAAGCCTTACTGGCATAGGATCTAAGAAAAATCAACTAAACAGCAAGACTCGTGTTTAAGCATGTTATGTTTTACATGTATTCTAGATAATGTATTCATACAGGCACATACTCGTAGTCTCGTATAAAATATTTTCATCTGATAAGATAGACTAGAACAAAAGAGCAATATGATTATGTGTAAATAGCCCTAGTTGGCTTTTGTTGCATATAAACATTTATTTCCTTAATAAGTAACCTCTAGCTGAATAAACGAATCCTAATTGAATTTCTCCTCAACCATAACTCGTACATCACCATGTAAAACGTATCAAAATCGACTGGTTTCTTATGCCATTGAAAATGCTTTTGCACCTTTATCACATTCTTTTGCAGCTTCATGTACTCACTAGACTCGACACTCTTTTTTAGTATTGTTTTCAGAAATGCAATATCTCCTGTAGAAACAACAACCGCGAAGCTACTCCAATTCAAAATGTCAGCAAATGGCAAATCATAATAGTCAGCCAACACAACGGGGACACAACCATAGTAGATTGCATCACCTATACGAGCAGTGTTCACTTCAAATCCTTTCGCGTGTAAACAAAACTTGCTTCCAAGTAGTGACTCTGAGTAAGGTGTATTGAGACGCTTTTGGTGAACAGAAATCTCTGAATCATTAATCCATGTGCGAACCAAAGATTCGCGCACCCTTGAGTTCATAGCTCCAGCATAAAATGCAAGCATTTTCCTGAAACATTTAATAAAAGAAAAAGACTATTGAGCATATATAGCAATACCAAATGCAAATATGACACTAGTAAATAATATATATACGATAAAACCTTTTGGAAGGGTGACAGGTAGGGCGAACTCCTGTTCTTGGCCATATTTGTGGTATTGATGCATCTTTGTGTGCAGTGTATCCTGCCAAGAAGTAACTCGAAGAGCAAACAGCTTGAATAGCATTGACTCTAACTTCAGGTGCTTTCTCCATTGCAGTCTTCCCAATAGAATGACACGCAACATAGAAATGATCGGCCCCACCCGTGCGGTTCCAAAAGGGGTATTTGTGACTGATGGTCGAGATATAGTCTTTTATAAAGTTTTTTATGCCATGAACTCCAATCCTATTATCATGTCTCATACTTGCAATGGAAAAAGGCAAGAAAAATAAGTCTGCCTCAGATGGATCTTGTGTAACAAAGTGACTCGTTGAGAGTGCGATTTTGAAGTAGCTTTCGCTAGCATAGTTGCCTCCTGGTGAAGCATTGATTTCGGGTAATAAAATGTTGGCAAATGGGTCATTTTTCGCGTGTGGGTAAATGAATATTTTCAGACTTGTGTTCATTTCTTTGTAGTTCTCCAAGAATACATCTTTCTCATGGTACACGTCTTGATCATGCAAAGCCAATTCTGCAACTTAAAACGGGATCTAATAGTTAATAATTTTGCTAACAACAGTTCTATAGGTTGTGGTTAAATGAATAATTTTCCTAACGATTTTTTGTAACATTTATTCAAACATATCACGCGCGATCAATTTGATAGTAGACCTTCTATTTTTGGAAGTATTGAGAGTATATAAATAGACTTCCTACTTGAAGCTTTAACATGGAAGGGTTGAATGCAGGGCAAAACTAGGGGGAGAGCTCACACGCTTCACGGACACCGTGTGAGTTTTGCTTCGTACTGTTAATTTTTGTGGAACATTCCCGGCTTTTTTTTATTGCGCACGGCACAAAATAACTTGTGCTTATAGCCCTTGTTTGGTTAGTTTATTGATAAGTAAAAAAAGAAAAAATCATTTTGTATTAGTTAAAGCCCTTGTATCACATTTCAAAAGAAATTTCAAAACTATAGATAGTAGTAGTATTTACCAAAAATTACTTTGAAGATAAATATTTGTAAGACACTTGACGTATTAAAATACACTCTGCTCGACTTTAACATCTCAAGATTTTTAATTAGGGTATTCACATATTTGGTTAATTTCACGCGTACAAGATAAAACATAATTAAACAGAATGAGATTCATCGATTGATAGACGAATTTGATTTTTGAAAAGAAAGAAAGAGAGACTTTAACAAAGTTGTGCCGATGTTCTGGACCTTTTTAAGAGCCATAGGGCATGTCAAAAGGTGAATGCTAATAACTATTAATGTGCAAACTTGTGACACACGAATACACGATAAGCATGTAGCAATCTTGAAGGTGACAGGAGTATAATCTATATATATGATCTAAACATTACATGAACTGTACTAGAAACGATGATATTATCTATCGTACCGGTCTTGTTAATGAAATAATCTTGTTGTAATGTATATACATATTATAAACACAAATATTAACACATCCATAATGCGGTACTACATAATACCTCAAATGCTCTAAACTTACTTCATCTGTATCATTAAAGATTGTGTTTGTGTTTCGATACTTGTCATAACACAACAATATAACACGTTACGTTTAGTTTCTAATATTACTTATACACATAGTTGATGACAAAGATAATTGCCTCTTGAAACAACTAATAACGTGAATGACAAGTATATGAGAACAGGAATAAAATGTTTTTTTCTATCTGAATAGACATTATGCAAATTATGGATGAAACGTAACCTTTTTTTATATCAAATATTTTCTTATATTGGATACTTGTAGGGTTATCCATTGGCCAACAGGCAATAACAATATGGTAATAACAATAACTGAGTGAAATATTCCAAGAGGCTTCAACAAAATTTTTTAACTTCTTCTTAGAAATATAATAGACAACCTCTGATTTATTCTATCAATCACCATTAACATTTTTATCTTTTTAGCTATATGCATTCCTTGGGTTCACAATTTATTTGAATGTGTTATTATAAACATTTTTAAAAATGAAGACTTTCTGGTTATATATGAAAATTGAAGCTTAAATATTTTTTTTTCTAACAAATTGTTTTTGGTATGCTCCAATTATCAAATATACAAATGACAGATTGTTCTAGTTATTTGTTTGTGGGTTCTTTTCGACTTACCAAACGTACATTGTGGTCTAGCGACATGGTATTTTGTTAGCCAAAAGATCGAAAAGAGAAAAACTGAAGAAGGAAGAATCGCACGGTTAAGTGGATTGATGTGATCCTCCTACTTAAAAATATTATTATGCATGATCGATATAATTATACAATCACGAAACTTTAGATAGAAAATGTATACTCGTAGCTTACATAACTATATAGCTTCTACGAAATCTCTTGCTTTCTAGCTTCTTTGATCTTGTACAGTTTGTAAGGTTTTTATGTCTAAAGCCATTATCTTAGCCAACTACGGTAATGGTTAAGACGGCCACTGTGTGTAGTTATGCTTTTCCAAAATTCTAAAATGAAGTAGTATATTAATTACCTTTTGCGGGCATAGATCCTCTGGCTGGTGATATTAGACCTTCGTCTTGCACAACAGCTTTGCTTGTATTTCCGGTGACATGTTCACTGAACTTATCATTGGCAGTGGTTAGCGGCTTGTGGTGGATTATGATGTGATCAAGATTGAAGATTTCTTCAGATTGACCAGATGGCCGTTCCACATCAAAAGGATGATTTTCATGATCGTGCAACATTAGATTTGAGTTTGAATAGATAGATGCTACGAAAATAAAGATTAGTTTTAGGATCATCAAGGTGCATGATATCGTGAAAAACAAGCCTCTTAGTGAAGTCTTTGCAGCCATTGGATTAATGCGGGTATGAAAAGGTAAAAAAATTCACATAGAAACACGAAGAACACTGCACATAAAAACACAAGTATTCTGTGAAAGAAAAATGTGGTTTGGACTTTGTGGGAATTAGATAAAGTGTTTCACAAACTAGCACTAAGAATGGATATATAAGCATAAACATGAATACTATACAGATGTAGTATAAAAAGTGATGAAGAAGGTATGTAAAATGGTGAATTAAGCAAGATTGTGAGTGTCTTTGTAAAATACTGCATGAATAATTCTCATAAAGTAATAAAAAGTGCAAAATAGTATAAAGCTAAAAAAGAGAGGAGAAACTGGTTATAAACTATGTCTTCCATTTCTTTTCAAGTTTCGACTAATTACCTAATTACTCTATGGAAGGCGTTTAGTCACCTTTTTGGTGAGATGATACAAGGCCAGGTGTGTTAGGGTATATGACACCTGTACATACTTTTGTACGGTATATAGCTCCTGCACACATCGCTCGAACAAACAAAGAATACAAACAAGGCTTACGGAAAGTAAATGCGAAATATAATCGACACAAGATATAACGTGGTATCCACGACTAGGATAGTCGTGGCAGTCCACAGGATCAAACCAGAGAGATATTATTAAGCTCTGAGCTAAACTGCTCAGGCTCGTGCCAAACTGCACGATCTTGCCAAACTGCACGGGGTACAAACACACACACACACCCAAATTCATGTTTACAATTACAATAAGAGGGGTATTTATAAGTGTGAAACTCATATTCAGTTTACTTACTCTACCGATGTGGGATTGAGTTTGCACCCAACAATCCTCCCCTCAAACCCAGTACTACAATGGGCCTTTCTTCCAACGATACATGACGCAACATGTTCTAGAGCCATGGGCTACCTGCCCCGTTCTAACTGAACGACATGATATGCTCCACCTGAGCAATCGTTGAATCTGGATTAACTTGGGGTTGCGCCACCTGCGCCACACACATCGAGGACTAGGGGTGAGCACGGTCCAAGGACCGGACCGGACCGACCTTGGACCGAGACCGAAACTAGCCAAAACGGCGGATCGAGGACCGGACCGAAATGGTACGGTCCGGTCCGGGTCGGTCCGGTCTGGTCCGGGTCGGTCTTCGGTCCGGTCCGGTCCTACACGCATTATCATCGGGTTTTTGTCGTGTACCCACCGGATAACCGAGTAACCGAATTGGTCCCAAAACAACCGGACCCGCGGTGCTCCACATGAGCTATCGTTGAATCTGGATTAACTTGGGGTTGCGCCACCTGCGCCACACACATCGAGGACTATCAGTCTTCACAACTCAACAATCTCCCACTTGGAGGCTGATCACTTCACTGCTCAAGTAATCTCTGTAAACTTTGAACCACTTTCCCTTCAACAATGCTAATGCTCTAACCTTTCTGTACCGCCAAACATACGGAACACGCTGCACTAACCAAACGCAGGGCTAGGAGACTTTCGATACAAGGTATCCTGAACTAACATCATTAAAATGAGAAAAACCTCTCTCTAGTAAGACACCATCCTCCGTTATCAATTCACTGCCGAACATAAGGAACACGCTGCACTAACCAAACACAAGGCTAGAAGACTTTCGATACAAGGTATTCTGAACTAACATCGTTAAACTAGGAATAACCTCTCTCTGGTAAGACACCATCCTCCGTTATTAATTCACTCGGAGGCCAGTTGAAGTTGCGTAGAACTTCAACTTCTCTTTCATCACCAACCTAGTGAACATCGCTGCAAGGCTCTTCGTTCCAAGAATCTTCAACAAAGATAAGGACCCTTCACTTATCAATATCCGAACAAGCTTTGCCCAACTGCAAACCTTTTCTTCACAAGATGAATCGAACTCTTAGTATATCTATCATAGTATTAAACACTTTTTACCTGAGCTCAGTCTAACTTCTTAAGAGAATTCTTCAACCATATCAACTCTCTGCTTGCTTATGCAACTGCCATAAACTAGACTTCTATAGTTAACATAGTGATACTCTTCTGTAGTCCAGACCCACTCGACTGTTGTTACACCAACTGTAAGCACATAACCAAGCACCTGCTTCTCAGAGCATCTATCTTTCATCTCGAACACTAAGGGCAACTACCACTTAGGCTTGTTGAATTCTGCCATGTCGGAGCCTGCGACCAACATGTCATCAACCTATAACAGTAATACAATGGAGGACGAACCAACCTTTTCTTAAGTAGCAACAATGGTCCATAGCACATCTCTTGTACCCTGCCCTCTGCATAAAACTGTCAAATTTCAAGTACCGTAGCCTCAGTGCTTGAATCAGTCCGTACATAATTTACTTCAATATACACTATAGGTTTTCTTCCTGCCTAGCTAGCTGAAAACCCTCGCTTTTGTGTTGTGTAGATGTATCATTCAAGGCTCCCACATAAGAAGGCTCCTGCAGCTACAATACTCAAGACTAACCTGATTATAGTCATCTTCACAACTGGAGAAAATATCTCATTGTAGTCAACCCCCCGTTTCTGTTGGAAACCCTTAACCACCAATCGAGCCTTGTACCTTTTGTTGCCATTATGCTCTTCTTTAACCTTGAACATCCACAATCTTTGTGATGCCTTCTTTCCTGCTAGTAATCTAACTAAGGAACATGTCTGGTTCTTTTCAAGTGAAACAATCTCTTCATTAATAGCCTTCCTCCACTGTATGGATTCTATGCTACTCAAGGCTTCTAAATAAGACTGATTCACCATTATTTGTCAGTAGCAAATAGTTTGCTGATGGAGAGTACCTTATCGGAGCCCTAGACTCTCTGGTGGATCTTTGTACCTATGGAGTCTCGGAGCCTCCCTCCTTGCAGGATGCTCTGTCTTCAGAGTATTTTTCATCTGATCTTCCACTATCCTCGAAGCTCCCACTATTTTCGGACCCCTCACTCGTATCTGAGCTCCCACCTGGGCTCTGAGTGATTTCTAAACTCAACCCATTGACTCTTTTGTATTGGCTTCGTTAAGGTTCTCTGAAATGTCTACCAACACCACTTGACTCTTTTGTATTGGCTTCGTTAAGCTACTTGAATCTGTCGCAGACCTGGCTCCATAAATCGAGTCCACAAATGTAATATCTCTGCTTCGGATAACCTGGTGACTCTTCGTATCCCGAAAGCTGTATCGCATTTCATCTGAGCAGTTGCCTATGAATGTACATTTCATGGATTCTCCGTAAACATCTTTCACTTTAACAAATGAGTCACAACCAAATACCTTCAAGTGAGCGAGACTAGTATCATTCCCTCGCTATTCCTCCTCTGGAATACGCAACCCTATCGAAACGTAGGGTATGTGATAGATTAAGTAGGTTGTACTAACTGAATCTGCCCATAATATCTTCGGAGCCTCTGCACGAAGCCACATGCTCTCTGCTCTGAATGTTCGGCTCAATCTTTCAGCAACACCAAACTATAGAGGTGTTTCCGGGACCATTTTCAGCATCACAATCCCGTTCTCGACACAAAACTTAATCGGTCAGCTACTATACTCTCCACCATTATCAAACTTCAAACACTTCACTTTAAGGTTTGCATACCTACCGCAACTCCTGCTGCAGTCTTCGATAACAGTATCATAGTATCGGGATCCTTAGATTGATGCAATAAATGTAGGGCCATAGCCTTCTGTATGAACTAGCTCTAACCTATGCAATTTCATTGTCTTCTCTGACATTATGAAGGAAAGATTCTTCTGCTTCCCCAAACCACCTGGCTTACAGAAGTAGATATCTACCTTCCGTACATCTAGAACGTTGCCTTTGGAAGCTAACATGCTCATACCAATCCTGCTCATATCACCAAGTCTCTGGCATTACACAGCTGCACTGCCACTACCATTAATAATTACGCCAATCCCCTCGGGGTGTACCTCAACCATATACAGGCTTCCACGTTTGTTCCTACGAGCTACCACCAAACTACCTTTAGTAATCTTCCACTGCTGATCTCTAAAGCCTACGTGATAACCTTCCTTATCAAGCTGCCCAACTGAGATTAACCTTCTGTTTAGGCCTGAAATATACCTAACATCCTTCAGAGTCCAACTTGTACCAAAAGAAGTTTTAAGGACAACATCCCTAACGCCTGCAATGTCTAGAGTCTTGTCATCTGCTAAACGAACCTTACCGGAGCGTAGCTTGAACCTTTCTAACTCTTCTTTGCAATAGGTAGCATGGAACGATGCACCAAAATCCATAATACGATCCTCAACCGTATTCTTAACGCAACATACCAATGCGTCATCAGAATCTCTAGCTCCCTGGTTAACCTCCTTATCCCTGGAGGCTACAAGCTTCGAACACTAATTCTAAAAGTGGCCCTTCTGATTGCAATTCCAACACGTGATATTATGCATGTACTTTATCTCTCTTATCTTACATGATTTCGACTTGTTTATGTTCTGCTTCCTGCCCTTTATCGTACCTTGCCTATGTACCTGTCCTCTGCACTTAACAAATAATTCGTATATTCTCTGGATGTCTTCCGACAGATATCTTCAAAAAATAATCAAATCTCGAATTGTCACACCCCGTCATAGGCGGAAACACAGAAATGCAACACAATGATCAATCATAACACAAGATACATAATAGAGAAAACTAAAATGCATAAATGATAAGTGTCGTGATGACCATCAACCTCAATACAACCTTGAGTGATGTCCCAAATCAAGAACACAACACATAGTCCCCAATTATTACAATCTTAAGCCCACGCAGGGGTCCATTCAATCTTAAACCTCAATCCTCCAGAAAACTAATCCATAACATACATCAAATGCAAGACTTCTCAAACAAGATTCTTACGAGATTCTCTAAAAGTCTGCTACATGCACCACAACCTTAACGATCATTAACTTTACCTGAAAATGATACTCGAAAACATCAACAATAATGTTGATGAGCTTGTAGGTTTGAATCAAAACCCAGTCGTTGTGCTAATATCTCAAATAGTTGGACAATTGTGCTATATGACAGTGAATATATGCAGAACAATCACGAACCCATGACTTAGCATCCCCGCTAATCATGTACCAAGACCTAGCATCCCCGCTAGTCTTATCACCAGCGTGTACCAACGCTCTTAGGTTCACAACCCCGAATGACATACCACACCTAAAGCCTACCAGCTGGAGCTATATTTAGGGTGAAGAACCACACAGAAAGATCACACAGCATATCGTACCAACACATATCATTCACATAGCAGTCATAAGCACATCAATTGTCCCAAAAACAAAACCACGTTTTGCACAGTTCAGAAAACAGTTCAAAACACATTTGAGTATAATTTTCCCCTAACGGAAAAAATTTAAAAAGTGGGGCTACGAGAACTCACCTCAAGCAAAAGTCTCAATCAACCAACTCAATATCACACAATCAAATGCAACGACGCCCGAACACGACCTAGTCCAATTAATGTCCTATTTTAATCATTTATTTCCAAAACAATTTTCAGGTATGATGCATAGAGGTCAGACGCACGTTGTACGGTTATCTTAAACGTTTTAGTGGTGTGATGGTTGACGACTTTACTCCAAACGATATCATATCCCAACTCATATCTTGGTATAATATACTTATACTATATAAGTAAAATAGTTAAGTAATATAAGATAATAAATACTTATAAATATACTTCGATAGTTTCATTCGGTACACTTAGTTATCAAAAATAGACATTTATATTTATACGAGATAAAACGTTTATTTACGTTAAACATTTTAGAGAAGTTTCAAAAAATGCATTTTTCGTCTTTTAGTCGACTTATTAAAATAATAAAATAATAATATTTTATTATTAAATCAAAAAATTCACGTTGTAGGTAAAAATTCTAAGTATAGACTTTTTATGAAATTTCGACATGACCAATACGTTTATACAACGTTTTCCAAGGTTTTCAAACCTTAAATTCAAACAATTTCCAACATTTTGACACTTTTAGACCAAATTTCAAAAATCACATTTCACGACGTTTACCAAGATACATTCTCAAAACGACTTTCAATATAACTTCACAAGTATTTTTCACTTCCCAAAAGTTCGTCAAAACTCTCACAACGACTAGTTGGCTCTTATTGGGCTTTAAGGCCCAACAAGGGTCCATTAAGGTTTGTAAGTATCCAATATACGTTCTAAGCCCAAAACCAAAGTCCATTAGTATACATAAGCTCGAATCAATAAGTAAATAAGTAACCCGGACCACAATAAGCCATCAAATAAGCCACGGCTCATTGATGATTATTGGGCCGTGAGCTTACAAGCTCCAAAATAAGTCCAATAAGCTTAAAAATAAGCTAATAAGCTACGTATCGTATTTGGTTATCACCATAAGCTATAAAATAGTCCACAAAAATACAATATGCTAAGGTAATAGCCAAAACACTTTCCATGTGTTTTTCCCTTTTTAAGCCGAGAGCTATTAAGCTCAAAATAAGCCATACGAGCTTAAAAATAAGCTAAAATAAGCCATATACAAAATAAGCTACATAGAAAATATATGTTTTTCAACCATCACGACCACAAAATCAAAACTAACAAAACCTATTTTTCTTTCATTTTATTTTCGAACCAAACGCACCATAAATAACCATTTTTAAAACTTTTCGCTTTCGATTTTAAACGATCGGACCATACAACTAACATCTATGCATCATTAACAACTCAAAAGGACAAGTAAAATTTAAATTTGAAAGACTTACAAGAATGGTCTTCAAACTAATTTTCGACGTGAACCGAACAACCCAAACGTTGTTTTAACAATAAACTGGGAACTATAATCAACCCAATACTCCACAACTCTTCATGTTTTTTTATCAAAGTTTAAAAAATAAAGTGTGTGTGTATGTGTTTTAGTTCGGACGTAAGAGAGGAGAAAAGAGAGAATGAGTTTTTGATTTCAAAACATGTGTTGTGTGTGTTCCAGGCCAAGACAAGAATACTTATACCCATGCTTGGACAAGGATCCTAAAAACAAGCCATCTTGTTCCCCATGCTTATCTATAACCGGCTAGGTATCCTAGGAGGGTCTCGAGATGTCGTTTTTGTGTCGGGTTCACTTAAAACTCAAAAACCATGATCGTAAAATATTTCCTGAAGTTACTTAGCATCTTTATTCGTCTTAAAAATACTTTTCCAATAACTTAGAGCATTCACTTAACATGTTTCCACGCTTTATTCCCCTGAAAACTCATTTGGACATTTACGGACGTGTCGGGACTCGTTTTCGGCATTCCTCACAATTAACGTGCCAAACTACCTGGAACATAATTAACATAATAATGCTCTCTAAAAAGGATTATTATAGACCATATAACCATAATTTACCTCGATCTCATAAATTCACCACCGTTAACACGGTACGTATTCTAATAAAACTGACAAACGTCAAATAGTCAAAGGACTAATATTAGAATATTCAAAACACAAAAATGGCAAGGGTTACATTCTACCCCCTTAAAAGAATTTCGCCCCTAAAACGTAACTACTTATCAGCACTAAACAGATGCGGATACTTAAGGTTCATCTGATCTTCACGTTCCCACGTGAATTCAGGTCCACGTTTCGAATTCCACCAACCTTGACGATGGAAATTCTACTCCGCTTTAGTTTCTTGAACTCTCTTTCCAAGATTTTCACATGCTCTTCCACAAAGTTCAACTTAGCATCAACTCGGATCTCATCCAAATGTACTCACAGTGTTGGATCAGCCAAACACTTCTTAAGGTTCGACATGTGGAACGTGTCATGAACACCATCTAGCTCCTCATGCAAATCTAACCTATAGGCCATTGGGCCTACCTTTTTAATAATTTCAAAAGGTCCAACAAACCTAGGTGCTAATTTCCTCTTCTTCTCAAAGCGTACCACACCTTTCCAAGGCGACACTTTGAGCAAGACATAGTCACCTATACTGAACTCTAGAGGCTTTCTCCTCCTATCGACATAACTTTTCTGACGATCTCCGCGCAGCCTTAAGTCTATCCTTAATATGCGAGATCTTCTCAGTGGTTTCTTGCACTAACTCAGTTCCTATCAACTGACCCTTTCCAACCTCTGCCCACATAATCTGGGAACGACATTTCCTACCATACAAAGCCTCAAACAGCGCACATCTCACACTAGAATGATAACTATTGATATACGAAAACTCAACTAATGAAAGATGAACATCGCAACTTCCCCCGAAGTTTAGGACGCACACTCTAAGCATGTCTTCCAAAGTCTGAATAGTACGCTCACTCTAACCGTCGGTCTGAGGGTGGTAAGCCGTACTCATGTCTAACCGAGTTTCTAATGCCTCTTGCATTGACTGCCAAAACCTTGACGTGAACCGACTATCACAATCAAATATGATTGAGATCGGCACACCATGCCTAGCAGCAATCTCATTCAGGTACAACCTAGCCAATCTATCCATCTTATCTAAACCTTTCTGCAATCCCGCAGACTCATCACATGCCGCCTTTTGAGCCGCTAGTATCCTATCTTTGATACTCGACTGAAAGGTCATATTCATAGCTCTAACTCTCTTAGGTTTCACTTTCTCCTTCCTACTCAGTGCATCAGCTACTACATTCGCCTTACCAGGGTGGTAGCGAATTTCACAGTCATAATCACAAAAAAGCTCTATCCAACGACGTTGTCGCATGTTCAATTCCTTTTGACTAAAGATATGCTGGAGACTCTTATGATCGGTATATATGACACTCTTTGTCCCATACAAATAATGTCTTCAAATCTTAAGGGCAAACACAACTGCACCTAGTTCCAAATTATGGGTGGTGTAATTCTTCTCAGAAATTTTTAACTGCCTAGATGCATAAGCTATCACCTTATCTCTTTGCATCAAAATACAACCTAGTCCTAAGCCATACGCATAACAATACACTAGGGATGAGCATGGGTCTGGAACCGGACAGGAACCGATGGATCCGAGAAATGAAATTTTTAGAAAAGTAGGAACCGAGAACCGAACCAAATATATTTTTCAGTTTTGGTTCTGGTTCCAGTTCCGATTCTGGTTCTTTGGGTCTACCCGCAAAGGAACCGATTTTCTGGAAGAAAAAAACCTCATATTACTAACGTTCTTTGCATTGTTATCCTTCAGGGAATATTATTAACGTTCTTTGCATTATTATCCTTCAGGGAATATTACTAATGTTCATCAGTTCATGTATAACAAGCATAACTGTACGCTTCTAGTTCATATATTTTTTATCTCCTTATGTTTGATCTATAGTGTCTATACAGAGATATGCTACCATGTTCCTTTAATATATTGGCATCAGTAGATAGTGTTTCTCTCATGTTACACTACTAACTTCAATCCTTATCGAGAAGATGCACTAATGAAATAAGCCAATTAGAAGCACAAGAAAAACTTTTTTTAAGCATTTGCAATCATTTACTTTAAAAGCAATAACATTTAACAACTAGAGCATAAGTTTAAATAAACTTCAAAATTTGTCTAACAAAATAACTGGAACCGTTTATATTTCCACCGTTTGTTTCTCTTTATCTGTTCTGGTTAGTTTCTCTAATTTCTCTTCCATATCTTTCACAGTCTCACCGTCTTTAATTAGATCTTCAACACCATCCCAATTAATTCGCGTTCTCGAATTTCTCACCTAATATTGGGTGCAAGTCAAAGCTTACACAATCGGCGTTGATAAGCGAGTTCTATAAGGGGTTTTTATGATACGTATAACTTAAGTATGGGAAAAATGACATGTTTTTAGAATAATTGGGTATTTAGTTTCAGAACCGAGAACCGGTAAAACCAAACCGAACCGATCCAAGAACCAAAAAATGTCAAATTTAAGAACTAGAACCGGAACCTACGGTTCTGGTTCCAGTTCGGTTCTTCTTGATTCCGTTCCAGTTCTCGGTTTCGGGTCCGGTTCTTGGTTCTTTTGCTCATCCCTACAATACACCATAAAGTCCTCTGGTGCATCAGGGAGAGCTAAAATATGTGCATTACACAACTTATCCTTCAAAGTTTGAAATGCATTCTCCTGCTCCTCACCCCAATCAAAGGTTCTATTTTTCTGAGTTAAGACAGTAAGCGGCTTATCTATCTTAGAAAAGTCCTCAATGAATCTATGATAATACCGTGCTAATCCTAAGAATGAACGAACTTCAGACGAAGTTCTAGGGGCTTTCCAATTCTTAACAACTTCAATCTTACTAGGGTCTACATGAATACCACCCCCATTAATCATATGACCAAGAAACTGTACTTCTCGCAACCATAATTCACACTTAGAAAACTTAGCATACAGTTTCTCCTCCTTGAGTAATTCTAAGACTAACCCTAGGTGCACTTCATGCTCTTTCGGGGTCTTAGAATAAACCAAATTATCATCGATGAACACTATCACAAACTTGTCTAGATACGGCCTACATACTCGGTTCATTAGATCTATAAATACCGTTGGTGCGTTAGTCAAACCCAAGGGCATCACTGTGAACTTGAAATGTCCATAACGAGTTCTAAACGCAGTTTTTGGAATGTCATCCTCATGCACTCTCAGCTGATGGTATCCGGACCTAAGATCTATCTTAGAGAAGTACTGTGATCCTTGAAGTTGGTCAAACAAGTCGTCTATCCTAGGGAGTGGATAACAGTTCTTAATGGTTAACTTGTTTAACTATCTATAGTCAATACACATTCTAAAGGATCTATCCTTTTTCTTAACAAACAATACCGGTGCTCTCCAAGGCGATGAGCTTGGTCGAATGAAACCTTTGTCCTGGAGTTCCTTGAGTTGACCCGACAACTCCTCTAATTCAGAAGGTGCCAAACGATGGGGAGACTTTACAACAGGTATTGCTCCAGGGACTAACTCAATACGAAATTCGATTTCTCGATTAGGTGGCAATCCTGATAGGTCATCTGGAAATACTCCAGGATAATCTTTCACTACTACGATTTCTTTTTGTTTATTCTCTTTAGCCTTAGCACTCATTAACTGCCTCATCTTTTCTTCTAGTTTCTCTTCTAATACTCTAAGCACTTTGCCATCTAGTAGTGGTATCTTTACTACTTTCTCATGACAAATTATCTCAGCCTTATGACCAGACAACCAATCTATTCCTATGATTACATCAAAACTCCCACTTCCAAAGGGTATTAAGTTAATGTCAAACACATGACCATCTGTTTCTAGTTTGCAACCCTTAATGACCTTATTAATTTCTACTAGTTTCCCGCTAGCTATCTGAATCTTATAACTAAAACCTAAATCAATAGGCTCTATGCTTAACAGAGGTATGAAAGTAGTGAAAACGAAACTATAGTCGGCACCAGAGTCAAACAAGGTAGTGGCATAATGATCGTTTAGAGTAAATGTACCCGTCACGATGTTCGGGTCTTGGCGAGCCTCCTCTGCTCCTAACATGAATGCCCTACCTCTTACCTGATTCCCTTGGTTTCCACGATCCTGACCCTCATTAACAGCCACAAGTTGGTTCTGAGGGTTTCCCCCTGGCCTTTGAGTCTGATTCAACCTAGGACAAGCTGACCTGATATGATCGACACTACCACACTCGTAACAGGCCCTAACAGTTAGGTTTCTAGCATTGATGGGGTTCACATTCCTAGGCACCACTCTACAATCTTTAGGAAAATGACATAGGCGGTTATAGTTGAACATTGGTTTTCTGCTACCCATATTTCCTCTCTTTACTATATCTAGTGCGACATGGTGCTCATCAGGGCTGTATGGCGATTAGGATGCAGGTGGTACACTTGGGTGTCGTACCCTTGTTCCCTCCCCTAACAGGGTTTGCGGTTGTAGCAATAGGCATTTTCTAGTCTAGTATTTTGGTGTACAATCTCTCACTTCCTACTTCATTGCTAGGTTATCCCCCATTCCCTCTCTTCTCTGGGGTTCTTTTTATGGATCTCATTCCTTAGGGCTTCATTAGTCATATGTGTCAGCTATTGCACGGCCTTTTGGTATGGTCCTTTTGGCTCCATTGCTGGCCACCAGTCCTCGAATTTGTGGAGCTATGCCTTACACATACCTTTCAATCCTTCTTCCTTTCCGGGGGTGTTTCTAAGTGAGAAATAACCGAGACCAACTCTTGTAACCTATCAGTATACGCGGGCGGTTGTGTGTGGGTTGGTGTGTTTCGGTATGTCGACGTGGTGAATGTTGGGGTGGGTGTGGTTGGTGATATATGGTGCGTTTTCGGTGGGGGTGGGGTCGTAGGTACTAAATGTATCTATATAATTTTATAAATCTTTATTATGATTTCCAGGGATCTTATTTATTTATCCAAAAATACTTTTTAGGTATGGCATAGGTATATATCCCCCCCCCCCCCCCCATGTTCCGTTTTAGCCCCCCCCCCTGCGTGGTGTGTTGTTCCCCCCGTAATAGTTGCGGGCCCCACGGGGCCCCCCCCCCCCCCCCCCCCCCGACCCCCCCCCCCCCCCCCCCCCCCCCGAGACACAGACGCCCAAGAAAAACCCCCCTCACTATGGAGACATTATTTGTACGACACTAATTGTACGAATATACAACGATCACTAAGCTATTACAATATCTTTTGGGATCAGGTAAAGAGCCTAAATATGAGGCAGCGTAGATGGATTGACTTACTGTGTGATTTCGTTTTGTGATATTGTTATCACCCTGGGAAAGGGAAATGTATGTCGCATGATGCGTTGAGCAGGAAGGATAAGGAACCGATTCGAGTGCGTGCTTTAGTGGTGACGGTACATAACAATTTACCCGAACAAATTTGAAATGCACAAGTTGAAGCGTGCAAGGAGGAAAATATTGGTGCCGAAGGATTTCGTGGCGAAGGGGAGCCATTTGAAGTTAGATCCGATGGTATGAAATGTCTGAAAGGTAGGGTTATGGTTACCATCTATTTGGAGATTGAAGAGGATATAATCATGTTGGGATCTCATAAATCAAAAATATTCCATTCATCCTGGATCGGATAAAATGTACCATGATTTGAGGAAGTTATACTGGTGGCCGAATATGAAAAGCAGACATGAGACATTGTGTCAGTAAGTGCTTGTCATGGTGCTAATGTCAAGGCTGACACACCAAAAGCCGTCAGGATGTCTTCAGCCAAGGCCGTAATTCCTTGTTTGGAAATGGGACGGAATTTCAATGGGATTTCATTACAAAAAGCTTCAAGATCATCATTGGATATGACTCATTTTGGGTCATTGTTGACTGATTGACTTATATCTGTCTCACTTTATTCCGATGAACGAGAAGTATAAAATGGAGGAAGCTTACTCGATTATATTGAAGCGAAGAATTTTGTAGACGGGGTGCCCGTGTCGATTTATTTCAGACAAAGCACCCTCGTTTTTGGATCATGATTTTGGAGTTCACTTCTAAATATCATTGGAACAAATTTAGATTGTGCACTGTTCCCATCCTGTATCTGAATGGTCAGAGTGAAAGAACAATAAAACATTAGAAAACATGTTGCGTGCTTACATGATTGACTTTTAGGTATGGCTGGGTTATCTGCACTTACTTGGCTGAATTCTTATACAATAATAGTTATCCGCTAGCATTAAAGCCGCACTTTCTGAAGCTCTATTTATGAAGGTAATGTAGAGCGTCCTGGTAGGTTGGCCAGTCAGGTTGGAGTGCCACAACTCTACGAGACAAGAGATGATTAGCGAAACGACAGAGTGAATTGTGCAAATCAAGAATCGATTATTAGCCCCCCAAACACCACCTTACTACCAAACCAACTCTGTTGATTGCTGTCTGGCTGTATAGGCAGAAATAAGTTATGTGGATGTGAGACGGTTAATCCTTGATGTTCGAAGTGGGTGACAAAGTTATGCTTAAAGTATCAACCCATGGAAAGATGTTGTTCGATGTGGAAACGTAGGAATTTAGGAAATTAGTCCCCGTTATATTGGACCATTCAGATTTTATTCAAGAGTGGGTATGGTGGCATATAAACTGAATTACCCGAGAGCTTCAAGGAATACACGATACATTCCATGTGTCGGAATTTAAAGAAATGTTTATTAGATGAAGATCTTATCATTCCACTCGACGATAGTAAGGTGGCGAGAAGTTTCTTTCATCGAAGAACCTTGAGATCATGGATAGAGAAGTTGAAAAATTAAGCAAGTCGATTCCTATAGTTAAAGTTCGATGGAACTCGCGTCGTGGACCCGGAGTATACTTGCGGAACGGGAGGATCAGTTGTGGAAGAAAATATCCTCATCTTCTTTGATTTTAATAAGAAGCGGGCGACAGGATGAGTTTATCTTCAGGGACGAAGATCCCTTTTTAGGGGGAAATGCTGTGACAATCTGTCAAATTCAGGTCGTTATTTTGTTCTAGAGTATTAAATATAATTTTCATTTTTATGTTGAGATGTGAACTCACTACTAACCGGGAGAATTATGGCTTACATATGTAAGTTACGCGACGTTTACAAAGAACCGGAAAACTCTACGTTAAGCATCGACGTTTACATTTCGTGTCTCGTACTATTTTTACTTTTTACGAAAAACGACTACAAATCGTACATTTTTAAATATCGAACTTTGAAAATACCCGCATTTACAAAATGTGGGACAAGTTTTTATAACTCATCCCACTTAAATCTAACCTCATTGGGGTGGATCAACCAAGGGGTGAGGTGTCCCCTTGGTGATCAATGTTGCTTCAAGACTATACCACTTGGCATGTGGTCTAAAGACATATAGAGCCTATTGTTGACTGTCATTCACACATTACAAGTAATTTTTACCAACAAAATTCAGCAATTTACTCCCTCTCCTCCTCTCATTGTGACGCCATACAAACCCACCAAGACCATCAAATGTGATAAATTTTAAAGAACAAAACAATGAGCAAACTAGTGATTTGACTACCCATAGTGTAATGTTTCTTGCATTTTGAGATGATCTATAGGAGTGATAAGAAGTTTTTAAACTTATTATGGGCTCTGAAGTGATCAAGAAGGTTATCAAAGTTTTTGGGTAATGTAAATGGTAATCTAAAATAATTGGGGTGAAGATCCAAAGTTGGAGTAGAAAGGGTTATATTGTTTTTTTTTCAATTGATCATTTCCATCGTTTATTTATGGTAAAACTCTACTTGTTTTCATTTTATTGTTATTTTGATTTCCTTATTGATATGTAATATGTATGTTATAGATGATCATGAGTGGGAAATTGTCCATGCAGCATAGATCTAGGTAAGAAATGGCTTAATCAAACTATTGAAATAGCTTGGATAATCACTAAAAATTTGGGCTGATGTTTAACAGTTAAGTTCTGGAATTTTGAGTAACTTGGAGAGTTGATTTGAATACTCTAGTTTGTAGAAAAATGGTCTTGTGATCATGTATGGCAAATTGGTCATCATGGAAAGTTATAATTGAGCAAGTTATAGACAAAACATTTTTACTACAATTTGTTGATCTGACTTTGCTGGACAGAATGGGTAAAAAGTCATACTTACGGACTGAGTTGGTTAAAAAGTTAAAACTACGAGACATAGATAAAATCTTGTAGTTTCTGGTTCCAATTGGATGTCAAACATTCCACTACGTTTGAAAATGGCGGTCAAAAAAACGGCAAAGTGATATCTTTCAGCCTAATAATGGTAATTTTGATCTTTGCTGTAGTAATTTTGATTCTAAGTACATGTAATACTTAAAATATGTATAAACGTAACTTTGGATCTGTTAATATATACTTAATTATGAAACTAAGGATATAAATTTTTCAATTATAAGCATATTACGGTTATTAAAATACGACTATTTTCTGTTAAACCTAAAACGTATATAAAATTTTTCGTCTACACGGACACTTATAACTAAATAAAACATTTTTACAACTAAAACCGAGGTGGTAGGACCACTTCTCAGGTTTTTAAAGTTAAATTACTGATAATAAACATGTCCCGACCTCAAGAACCCGAAAATTTATAATAAGACTCATTTACAAGCTTAAATAGGCCATAAGGCCTAATTGGGCCACTAGGTCTAATGTATTAAAATAGACATATTGGAGTTAGCTTTAAGCCCAACCCACTTGGGCTTAATTAATGGGCTTAGACCTGGTTTGGTTATAATATCAAACCTAAACACTTAATGACTTACTTATGGCGCCCCTCATTGGGCTTATTGGGATATATTGGACCATAAGGAGTAAAAATGGCAAATAGAAACCTAGGTTAAAACCCAAAAAAAAACCTAAGTACGTGAAAATAACTTAAATCATTGGATCATGTCATTATTTTTAAATACATGTATATATATATATACTTATTTAATTTATGAGTTTTCGTTAATTTTTATCGACTAGAAACCTAAGACCCGTTACAATTTGTATAGGTCTTGTTGATTGACGCTGCCTATCTTCCGAAGTTTTATTTATCGATATCTTGTCCGAACCCGTCATCATAGTGAGTTCATAGCTCGCAATTTTTACACTTTAATTGTTTTATAAACCCGCAAGGGAGATAACATGCTTGTTTTTAAAATAGAACACAAGAGAGATTGTATGCTAGTTGCCTCGATTATTATTATAAGTTAGCTTAACTCGCTAGATAAAAGACCTACGGAAATCATGAATTGTTAACTACCGGAAATGGGTAGATCGCTTTTTATACACGAAATAGTACTTTTTGGAGGCTGTCACCGCCAAATCCGTGACGACTGGCTATCGTCAAGTGTCGGGAAAATTGTATAAAGCCATTCGTAATAAAAAAAAAATTATAGAGAACAAAAATAAATTGAAAATAATATAAAATTACTAATAAAATCATTAAATAAATTAAAAATAAGATAAATAATCTTTAATATAATAATACAAAAATAAAATTACATACAAAAAATAAAATATTTAAATAAAAAAAAACCAAAATATTAAATATAATTTCATATTAAAAAAAAAAAAAATCACATAACAACAATAAATTAAAAATTACAAAACTATAAGAAACATATATAAAAAAAAAATAAATTAATATTAAATAATTGTATAACATGAAAAAAAAATATATATTAAATAACAACAAAAACTAAATACATAAAAAATTAAATTAAAATAAAAAGAAAATTATATATTATACCAAAAAAGAACAAAAAAAATAATTATGACACAAGGATTACGGTTGTCTATCGAGAATATTTTGCAACTCTTAGAGTATGGTGTTTCGTAGCATACCTTGTTAGGAAACTCCCAACATAATTATATGGTAACGTTCAATGGTCACGCGACTTTAAAATAATCCCCGATATAACTTTGTTAGGCCTAATCGTATATCTGATGTTATATTGAGATTCCACAATGATTCTTGTTGTTCGGAAATTTTTGTTGTTTTATTATATAAACTCTATGGATTCACTCAACATTATTCTTGACGTTTTAACATGTTTTATCTCAGGTCCTTGAAGGTAATTCGGTGATGGACAATTTGGTTGTCGCTTATGGAAACCTAAATGTTTTGAAGGCCCATTAAATTAAAGTCATTCGGAGATGATTTGCAAAAATGTTGTATGAATTATGAAACAATTTGGGACCTATGATGTAAACTTTTATTTCGAATGAATGTATTTAAAATGTCTTCTTTTCAGTCGTTTTCTATGCTGAGTGTTTTTAATTATGGTGTAGGCACCCAAATGTCCCTTTCCGCTGAGACATATTAAAATGGGGGTGTTAAAAAAGGTATAAATTATATTGGGTATCAAAAATGGATACCCGAATTCCTAAAGATCTAAAGGCGAACCTCATATTTTTGGGGGTGGAATTTGAGGGTTTTTTTGTGCTAGTCATATAAATTCCTATCCATGGAACGCTATTAATACTTGGTTTTCGTTGGTATGTGTTATAAATTTTTTGAATTTTGGGCTAAATTACCTTTTACGCCTATATTTCGATATATCTATCCCAAATTTTAAGGAACAGAAAGTGGAAATGAAGGAATAGTTTTCTAAGGCTTAATTCCTCCCTACACTTCAAGTGAACATTTGTCCCCTAATGGTTCTACAAAAGTCCCTGTTTAAAAAACGAATAAAGAGAAAAAGAAAGAAACAAGAAAGAAAATGTACTCACCTGGTTTGGCTCAATACTGGAGAAGATACATGCGGATAATTGGTTATATCATCATCCAGAATAATCTAATGAAACTTCTTATAGAACCTTCCAAGCTTCATTTCTCATCAAATATTATACCTTGTAATTAAAGACAAAAGGACAACTACACCAAGCATTAAAATCGGCAGGATAGATATAAAATATAATTAGAGTTTAGGGTTTGACTTTAGGAAAGCAATAAAAGATAGGATCGAGAGTAATGGATATAATCATAGGTTTCGCCATGTTTATAAAAGAATTATAAATTTTAAATGTTGTGCAAATAATACTTGAAAATTTTTGAATTTTCCTGTAGCTGGGCTCACGACGCCGTCAGGATAAATCCTGACGCCGTCTCTAGCCTCTGAGAAAATTTTCTTTTCGTTTTCTTTGAAAAACTTCCTGCACGCAATTATATAAGTTATTTTCCGCTATGAAGTTTGCTATGAAACCTGAATTAGTCCCTAATACAATCATTATGACTCAAAATTGACGCGAAATTAATCTGAATAGTTTATTAATATGTTTGAAATTAGTTCTTAAAAACAAGATATTCTCCTACACTTATTTGTTGCAAAATACCTTTTGATTGAAATAAGACGAGGAATTAAAGACAAAACAAAAGCAATGATTTACATAAATGATCGAATTCAAAACATATAAGAATAAATGAGAAGAATAAAACACTAAGGGACATCTCCTAATTATGCGATAAAAATAAGCATTGGGTTGCTACCAAGTAAGCGCTTTTCTTTATTTATGAGTCTAGTAGCTAGACTCGAAGTCACACGCCAATGCATGACTTCTACTTTGTTTCATTCTGGCCCTTCATGGGATATCAAGCTCCGAATGGATCTGCATACATTTCATCACAATGTTTCGGTCCCAGACATTTCTGGACATTCTTTGTAAAATCCCTTAAATATTTTGCTCATCACGTACTCTACCCCTCTTCTTTTGTCCTCCTCGTTCCTAAGGTAGACTGATTTAGTGTGCTCTCTTTCTAGATCTGATAGTGAGTTGTACTGTTCTATCTTATGGGGCATCTTATAGGCAATCTTATTGGTCCCATTTCTGAAACTTACTACACCTTCGGGTGGGTCGTGAGTCATGTTGGATATTTCAACAAAGGGCTTTCCTAGTAATACTTGTGACAACCTAGGGTCTATGATTGAACTAATATCCTTAATAATCATGAAGTCTATGATGTAAGTGAAGTTTCCTACAAAAACGTGCATACCCTTAATCCAGTTCACTCCTTCATTTGTGTTTTCCTTAGGGTCAAGTTTTCTTATCATAATCCAATTATACAACATTCGGGTCATGACATTCAAGGGCGAGTTAAGATTAATATAGGCTTTTTCAATATGTACATGTCCAATGTTGCATGGTATTTTAAGGTTTGACGGACATCCCTCATGGAAGACTGGGGTTTCTAGAAATATCTTAGGATGAACCACACTTTAGATTACTTATGATATGCTAACTCACTCCTGGTCGGGAATATGTCAAAATACTCCACCTCTGATTCTCCTACTCATGCGTTTTCACCTACTTCGGGTTCCTCTATGTGCAAATAATCATTCTACTTAATTATTTCAATAAACATTACGTCGTCGTCATCCCTTTTTATGCAAACAAATTTCGTGTTGGATGACTGGGGGACCAAGCTGAGTGATTCGAAGAATGAATTGAGTTTACAGACTTTTTCGATGATAAATGAAACCGATGGATCAGGTGGTGAGGAAGGGTTGGTGTTTATGTTTTTTGGGTCGTCTTTCTTTTCTTTTGGCTTGTTGTTTTGGGGGTTAATTCAGGTTGAGCATTGGGGTTTCCTGTGGGAAGACACGAGAAGACAAAACTGGAGAGGTAGATGTTAACTTTAGTTTTGAGGTTCTTAACCTTGTCGCTAGAAGTGCTCCAGTTATTCGATCGGTGATGTCCTTCAATACAATGTTGATTTTGTTGGTCATCTCACTTTGTTGTTGTTTGAAATCGGCTTTAAACTTGGACAATCTAGCTTCTTGAGATGCCATGAAGCTGGACACAAATCCTTTGAGATTTGATTGATTGTTAAAACTTTGAGGATTTTTGTTAAAGGAACGATTCAGGATCGAACCGTTGGGTTGGAACCGGTTAGGTGGGTTTTAAAAATTATTTTGAGAGTTTTGGGGTTGTCTCCACCTAAGGTTTAGGCGGGTTTTCCATGACGGATTGTATGTGTCACCAAGATTGTTTTGTTCGAGCTTGAAAGTGTACCACTTACCTCCCACTTCGTCAGTACGCGATGATGCATATTCAACAAAAGCTTGCTCGAGATTTTCCATGCAGTATTGAGTGTCGTGGGGACCACTACAGATCTCACATGAAGAAGTGATTGTATTCACTTGAGTAGGTTGCTTAGGAGCAAGATGAGCTTCCATCAAGCGTTGGACTTGATTTTCAAGCTCGATGAGGCGGCGGTCGGATGTACTCGGGACATCTTGAGGCAAAGAGATCTCCTTGACCGGCTTAGCGAAATCCATTGGGTCGTTCCAACTTTCGTTGTCATAGAGGGCGAGGTCCTCTAATAGCTCCTAAGATTCTTTGGCGTTTATGTTATGAAGCTTACCACCGCCGTATAAGTCAATGGTTGTTTTGTCTTTCTGTGGCAGGATGATGGAGATGGTCATAAAGATTGGACTTGGAGCCAATGAGTCGAAGTCATGATGAGGGACTTTTTGGATAAGTCCTTGACGAGTCCATGTTTATGAGAGAGATTCTCCTTGAAGTTATTGGAACATCTGGGATATCGTTTGCAGGAGTTTTGCGGTCCTTCCCGGGGGTGGAAAGGATTTGAGCAAGGAAACGAGTAGTAAGATTCCTCCACCGTGCAGTGGAATCCTTCAGAAGCTCGTTCAAGCCAATTGCTAGATTGATCTGTGAAGGAAATTGAAAAATAAACGCAGGCGGATTCTTTCCCTATTTGCACCATCAAAGGTCAAGTGAGGTCAACAGAACTTTTAAAAAATCCGTGACGTTGTTGGTTTGGATCCAAGACCGAAGTTCGTGGATATGAGCATCCGTTTTAGCACCAACCGGAATTGGTGTCCGTCGATCGCAAAGATTGTACCACATTGTTCCTCATTCGAGGAGTCAAATGTTTGTTCTGTACCCTCGTGGCTAGGTTTGGGCTTAATCTATAAGAGTACAAATAGGATTCGCGTCACCCATGGTGATTGAAGAGAATGATTTACAAAACAAATAACACAAAGAAAAGATAGACTACAAGAAAGCTAATATACTGAAAATAAAATTCTCACTTGAAAGGCTTCAAGCGAGTAGAACTAAGCTAAACTAAGTTCGAAACCTAACTATTCCCCAATAGCGGCACCAAAAACTTGATGTGTGCGGTTGTCGTAAAGACTTCTACATGAAGTTTTATAACTCCCTAGGCAGTGTACCTAATTGTTGCAGTGTAGTATAGGCAAGACTTGGGGGGTTGTTATCGTTCTCTAAAGAATAGGTTGGGAAGCTCGAATAGGACTTAGCCGATATCTATGGGATTGAAGGAGATTCTTTTGTAATTTTATATTTTTTATAAAGCAGTTAAACATCAATGGTTTGATGAGGTGGTTGAATAACTAATTAATTAAACTCATTATAATCTATACAAGCTGGTTGTATAACTTTTTGATAAAAAGTTATATTTACTTAATCACTGTACTACTCTTAGATTGTTTTCCAATCCTGTTCGATTTGTCTCACTTGTGATAATTGTGTAAGTATTTCCTAGTCCTTGCTAGGTTCTCCCCCATTCCCTCTCTTCTCAGGGTTCTTTTTTATGGATCCATTCCTAAGGGCTTCATCAGTCAATGTGTCAGCTATCTGCACGGCCTTTTGGATGGTCTTTGGCTCCGTTGCTGCCACCATTCCTCGAATTTGTGGAGCAAGGCCATACACATACCTTTCAATCCTCTTACCTTCCGGGGTTACTAAGTGAGAAACTAACCTAGCCAACTCATGAAACCTATCAGTATACGCAGCATGGCCAGCCCCGACCATGGCGTGGTTCCACAACTCAGTTTCCAACTTTTGTATTTTATTACTCGGGCAAAATTCCTCTCTAGTCAAAGTCTTAAAGTCTTCTCAAGACATACCTACAGCGGCTTCTCGACCTCGTGTGTGGATTTGAGAGTTCCACCACGTGAGAGCCTTACCAACAAATAAACCAGCAGTGTACTTCACCTTTTGACTATTACTACACCTACTCATATCCTGAACTGACTCCATCTTTTCAATCCAACGGGTATACACTATAGCACCTCCATTACCATCATACTGCTGTAACAGTGCTTGACCAACTAGGGCTACAAAGATAATAATAACAAAGCCTTCATACCTATAGATTTGGCTTTTGCCAAAGGCTCCTAAAGCTTCTTTTGATATAGAGAGTCTTCGATCTACATCTAACTAAAACCGAAATCATAACCATCATACT
This sequence comes from Tanacetum coccineum, assembly GCA_026074375.1. Taxonomy (NCBI): domain Eukaryota; kingdom Viridiplantae; phylum Streptophyta; class Magnoliopsida; order Asterales; family Asteraceae; genus Tanacetum; species Tanacetum coccineum. Next base: position 28,197 of record BQNB010058170.1, read on the forward strand.
GTCGATCTTTAGCTTACCGTCTTCTGCCATTGTTTATCATAGCCTGGCTCTTGATACCACTTTGTTAGGGTATATGACACCTGCACACACCTCTGTACAGACCTCTGTACGATATATAGCTCCTGCACACACCGCTCGAACAAACAAAAAATACAAACAAGGCTTACGGAAAATAAATGCGGAATATAATCGACACAAGATATAACATGGTACCCACGACTAGGATAGTCGTGGCAGTCAACGGGATCAAACCAGAGAGATATTATTAAGCTCTGAGCTAAACTGTTTAGGCTCGTGCCAAACTGCACGCCCCGTGCTAAACTGCACGGGGTACAAACACACACACCCATATCCAAGTTTACAATTACAATAAGAAGGGTATTTATAAGTGTGAAACCCATATTCAGTTTACTTACTCTGCCGATGTGAGATTGGGTTTGCACCCAACAAGGTGTTAATGAGCACCCACCAATGTTACTAGATAATCAAATTCGATCGGGTACTTATGTTATTCTTAGTCGTGGCTCAAAGAGTAGAAGGTTAGACAAAGAGTATATGGTTAGACTTACGTAGCGTTAAATGTGAAGTGATATTGTTCGCAACATTATCTTGACTACATGACCCACTTTTTAAGAGTAGGAACTCCTTTGTTTCCATTTAGATATATGTTTTCAGCATGGTGAAATTGGATGTTATTGGTGATATGTTTTTGCTACAATAAATTCTTTGCATATATATACATGATTTGAAAAGCTCTTAAATTGATCTCATTTCTATAAGATATAACTGAACACAGATCAGTTGACTTATTTAACAATATCATTTCGATATTTTTTTTGTTGCAAAGCAACCACTCTTTCAATTCTATTTCAATATATCGTAATACTCCGTATTGAACTATTTTGTACAAATTATGAAAATGCAAAACCTTTTATACTATACTTTTATTGAGCACTTTTGTGCAGATCATTAACTTCTTACAAACTTGAGCGTTGTTCTGTATTTTGTGGAACCGGTTTTGGTGTGCAACAAAAAATTAAGTAATAGAATTTACTAACTTAACGCTAGTTGAATGAAAGAATCCTAATAGTACTTCTCCTCAACCATAACTCGTACATCACCATGTAAAACGTATCAAAATCTACTGGTTTTGAATGCCATTGAAAATGCTTTTGCACGTTTATCACATTCTTTTGCAACTTCAAGTACTCATTAGAGTCGACACTCTTTTTGAGTATTGTTTTCAAGAATGCGATATCTTCTGTTGAAATAATAACTGCAAAGCTACTCCAATTCAGAATGTCAGCAAATGGCAGATCATAATGATCAGCCAATACGACAGGGACACAACCATAGTAGATTGCATCACCTATACGAGCAGTGTTCACTTCAAAGCCTTTCGCGTGTAAACAAAACTTGCTTCCAAGTAGTGACTCTGAGTAAGGGGTCTTGAGACGCTTCTTGTGAACACCAATTTCTGTATCATTGATCCATGTGCGAACCAAAGATTCACGCACCCTTGAGTTCATAGCTCCAGCATAAAATGCAAGCATTTCCCTGAAACATTTATAGGAAGAAAAAACTATTGAGCATACATGCATAGTGTACTAATCACATCCAAATGAAAATATGAGCACGGGTAAATATATAAGCGATAGAACCTTTTGGAAGGGTGGCGGCTAGGGCGGACTCCTGGTCTTGGCCATATTTGTGGTATCGATGCATCTTTGTGTGCAGTGTATCCCGCCAAGAAGTAACTCGAAGAGCAAACAGCTTGAATAGCATTGATTCTAACTTCAGGTGCTTTCTCCATGGCAGTCCTCCCGATAGAATGACACGCAACGTAGAAATGATCAGCCCCACCCGTGCGGTTCCAAAAGGGGTATTTGTGACTAATAGTCGAGATATAATCTTTTATGAAGTCTTGGATGCCACCAACTCCAATTCTTTTATCATGTCTCATACTTGCAATGGAAAAAGGCAAGAAAAATAAGTCTGCCTCAGATGGATCTTGTGTAACAAAGTGACTCATTGAGAGTGCGATTTTGAAGTAGCTTTCGCTAGCATAGTTGCCTCCTGGTGAAGCATTGATTTCGGGTAATAAAACGTTGGCAAACGGGTCATTTTTCGCGTGTGGGTAAATGAATATTTTCAGACTTGTGTTCATATCTTTGTAGTTCTCCAAAAATATATCTTTGTCATGGTACACTTCTCTATTATTCAAAGGCTTCACTGAAACAAAGGAAATGTCAAGTGAATCATAAAGTTAGAAACAGTTTAACAAATTTGGGTCCATATTGTAGACCCTCTAAGGCAAGTGTTAAAAAAAGGTATGACAAAAATGTAATTGCATACAAGAAAAACATGTGGCGGTTTTGAAGGTGGCTGAATATAATTCATTTAGACTATTCATGGCATTGAAATTTTGTAGAAATTAAGTTATTAATTTGTTGATATTTTAGTTAAAATATATTGTAAATGACATTCTATGAGGTATCTAAATTAAACACTATCTTTCTGTTTGTGTGTGTATGAGATTATCCCCATAATTTAATGAAGCAAAGCATTGACTAATCAAATATCCTTCAATCGATTTGAACTAAATATATAAATAGTCAAAATCTGCATGCTTTCACCAAAATTGGTATGTGTACAATTATACTTTCTAGAGATATGAATTATACTATCAAATATCTTGAAATTTGTATTTCGATTACAAGTATTTTTTAAGCAGACTAAATTCCCATAAATTACTTTTCAACAACACAAAATGGATCAATTTAGCAATTACTTTCACCACAAGTTATCGAACATAAAGAAAGAAGAATAGACATCTTCCTTTTTTCCTATACACATTTTGAAAACTTAATCATCTCTGGATTATTCTTCTAAAGCACTAATTAACTTGATTGATTGAATAAATTAAATTATTAAACATGTGATAAAGACATAATACTATCTTGTCATATGTCCAAAAACGACTTAGTATCATTACCTTTTGAACCTTTAGTTGACATATGACCATCATCATGCACAACCTCTTGGCTTGAATTTTCCATAACAACTTGTATAATCTCCGGTGGGCTTCCGCCATTCTGGCTGTCGTTTACAAGTGGTGGTGGTCCGAACCTATCATCGGCTATGGATGGCGGTTTTTCTTCGTGCAATACACGTATAACTTCATCATGTTCATGATGAGTAGAGATGTGATCAGGACTTGAGATTTCTTGAGATTGATCATATGGTGGTTTCATGTCAAAACGATGATCATGATCATGATCATGCATCATTATGTTTGTGGTTGAAGGAATAAATGTTACAAAAAAGAAAGTCATTTTTAAAAAAATCAAGGTGCATGATGTCATGAAGAACAAGCCTTTGAATGAAGCCTTCAACACTAGTGGAGCCATTTCTGTGTATTTCACATACAAACACCAAGAACATGCACAGACTATAACACGTAGAGCACGATATGATTTCGATCAAGGGATATATATTTCGATCCTTGATACAAGAGTTATTTTGAATATGTAGGAACTAAGAACATATTTTGTACAATAACTCACACATGCATGATCAACTGTTGTAAGGTATGAATATCACCAACGCAAAGACCAAAAGAGTGGCTAGGAATTGTAGACTAGAATAGGGTATATATGAAGAGTATGCAAGATGATGTGTGAGTTTGTAAAGAAGTAGGGTTAGATAAACTAGATGAATAATTCAAAGGAATTACTCTCTTCGTCTCTAAATAAGTGTCCACTATTAACTTTCAAAGTCATTCTTATTCAACTTTGACCTTAAATTATTTTGTTTGTGTTATATAATACTTGATGAAAATCATATCTATGAAAATACATTGAAAACTCAATCCATTCATATATTTTGCATCAAGTATTATATAACACAATCAAAATAATTTAAGGTCAAAGTTAAAGATGAATGACTTCGAAAGTCAATAGTGGACACTTATTTAGGGACGGAGGGAGTATTAAAGTAAAGAAGCTAAAAAGGTTGACAAAAATGGGTATTAATTAACTAGAAGAAGCTTCAAATATTAGTTTTTTAATCTATTTTTATAATTTATGTTGGTGTCATTTTAAAAAAAGGGCCAAGGAATGACAGGGACATGATGATCCATTCTTATATGCTTCAGTTTTCCCGTCAATATTATTTTTCCCTTATATTAATTAAAATATATACAACTAGATGGAGTAATATATAAGATTAATTAATTTTCAGTAACTGAATTAATAGGCTTTAAGCAGTTTGAGTATATTTAGATTCGAGCCTTGTAGATTATCAAATCAGAAGATCATATACGGAGTATATCATGAAATATCAGGAAAAATAACAATAATTTGTGATCATTTTGTTATTTGTCTATGTGTTTAACATTCTAAGAGTATGACATGTTATTTCATAAGCACATTCTAATAGTAATAAAAACTTGCTATATATATATAAATGACGTAAGATGGATTATACAAACTTAATATAAGATTTTATTGAAGATCGGCGTATGATGTGTTGTATCATTCACAAGGCACGTATTTTGGCATATGTATGCACGCATTGGAACTCGAATAATACGATTATAGGTGTGTTAGGATCAAAATGATGCTGTTTGTTGTCATCAACGACTTCAATGGATATATCTGGAACTTGAACAATATATTGAATTATGTGCATATATATGGTTACATGACATGTATATATATACATGCATTTGTATGTGGATATACAACGGGCCAGAAATACTTGACTATAGGGTATGCACGTGCATAAACGCTATTATTAGTGTAAAAGCAATGAATTTTTTTTGTGTGCATATTTTAGAGTTTAGTAACAAGTATATACCTTTTTCAGACTATATTAAAGAGTGCATACTCTGCGACAAATTTCTACGTCCCCTGTGATATACAATATACATAAAGTCATTTTGGAGTTCACGTTTAGGATCAAATTAACGTCGAAAATTAGATGCCGGCCAGCTAACTGGATCACAAGAATTGGACTATAAAATGGAAGAATCTTTATTTTTTTGTTAAATTATAACTTTAAAGATTCCTCTATATTAGAAAAATGTTATGATCTTATAATGTTGTAAAATAACATTTTTAGATTCTTATTATATATGATCATGCCATATCATGGTCATTAACAAAACTATCTTAGGATAATCTATATATTCATTTGTTAATAAAGCTGCATAATTCAGTTTGAATAAATCATTTACATGTATATTTCTTTAAAAAAAAAACATTATAGTGTATTGCTGATATTACAATTAATCATAAGCAGGTAAAAATGATTAACATTTTTTTCTACAATTGGATGATAGATATAAATACATACGTTAAACCATTTCAACTGTATACAATAGATTATTCGAGGGTGGTAGGTACGATACCTTGAAAAGTGATCAAATTCATTACTCCATATTACTTAAAAAATAATGTTACATGTAAAATGTGGCCCTATCGTTTATTTGTTTGTTTGATAAGTTGTTGAAATATTAATTGTGCGATTAAGTGTCCCATTTATTTGATAATGACATAGTTATTTAACTTATAATTTGGAGTAAATCTTTGTGCAAATGAGCATGCATGATTGAGGCTAGCTTGTTTCAGGAAATCAAATTATCCCTTGTTGATTTCATAACATTCATAAAGCAAAAATATATGCATCTTCATATCGCTCAAACAAGTGGGCATCTACTTAAGAAGATAGATTGACTTTCTAGACCAGATTGTTATGAACAAGAGCTCGATTATATTACACTCGGTTAATAATTTTTTGAGTTATTTATATATCTTGACAGTTAGAAACTCAAATATGTCGAGAAATTTCATAAGCAATTTGAAGCTTAAGTGACAAAAATGCTTTTCTCCTTAAAAGCAAATATTACAATATATTGGCAATTTAATATGGGTGTTTTAGACTTGAAATATAGAGGCATATCTTTCAGTTAGTCATCATGTAGATATGAATTTTACCTAAAGATTTAGCTAGAAATAGATATGTGTTACAATCTCCATTCCCAAATAAGTGTTCTTGAGATATTTCAAAATAGTAATTTGCACACTTAATATGTGACGGAAGAAGTATATATAATCTTAAATCTTAATACTTGTCATGAAATGAATAAAACAATATTAGTAATATGAAATCACATCCTAAAAAATACAACCATAACTTTTATTTAAACAATACAATTATAGCAATAAAAATATATAAATACTAATACATTGTCGAGCTTCGGCATGTGCCATCACCCAAACTATATTAGTAGTACCAAGTAGTCAAAAAAAGAATTATTTTTTTTTTTAAACTATTAGTGTTCGAATATATTATGTACTCAATTAGTGATTTTTTTTTTAAAAACTATTAGTGTTTTTTTAAAAACATATTAGTGTACTCAAGTACTCAAGTAGTTAAAACCAGTTAAAACCGGGTTTTTTTTTAAAAACTATTAACGGTTATAAAAAAAAAAAATTTAATTTTTTTTTTAAAAATAATAAAAAAACCGGTTTTAACCGGTTTTTTTAAAAAACCGGTTAAACCGGGTTTTAAAACCGGTAAAAAACCGGTATCGGAAAAAAACCGAAAACCGGTCTAACCAGTTCGGTTATATTTAACCGAACCGGTTAAAAAAAACCGGTTTTTTAAAAAACCGGTTACGGTTTTTGTACCGGTTTTTAAAAAAACCGGTTTTACATTTGCATCTCTAGACAGTTAGAAACTCAAATATGTCGAGAAATTTCATAAGCAATTTGAAGCTTAAGTGACAAAAATGCTTTTCTCCTTAAAAGCAAATATTACAATATATTGGCAATTTAATATGGGTGTTTTAGACTTGAAATATAGAGGCATATCTTTCAGTTAGTCATCATGTAGATATGAATTTTACCTAAAGATTCAGCTAGAAATAGATATGTGTTACAATCTCCATTCCCAAATAAGCGTTCTTTGAGATATTTCAAAATAGTAATTTGCACACTTAATATGTGACGGAAGAAGTATATATAATCTTAAATCTTAATACTTGTCATGAAATGAATAAAACAATATTAGTAATATGAAATCACATCCTTTTATTGTTAGCGTAATGTACTTTGTTTTGCTTTTCTGTTTTTGCTGTCTGCTTCTAGTAGGCAGTGTTTGGTTGGTTCTTGTTTGTATCCTTGGTTTTTAGTAAAATATTCTGGTTTTTATTTAAAAGCTTACTATCTTAACTTGTAACACAAGTTCTTATTTTAAGAGGAGATACATTATATAATTGCTATAATTTAAAATTTAAAATGACACAAGTTCCTTTTAATAATACACGTTCTCATCGGATAAGTTGGAAAGACCTAATAGACTTTTATGTTTTTTTTTTAACAGCGGATTTTATTAAGAAACTAGCAAGGAGCTAGAATTACAAAGAAATCAAAGAAGGGTTTTTAAGCCA
>BQNB010058171.1:1788-37881 GCA_026074375.1 Tanacetum coccineum
AAGTGAAGCTTCGGACTTTTGTAACAAACGATTTGTTAAATCCAATGTATCAGTTTTAAACGGCCTTTAATGGTCATTCTTATATATATCTTGTGTTATTGATCAATGAAGTACCACCCTAACCCATATTCCGCTGTAACCCAATTTGGGAGTGTTACAGATTGGTATCAAGAGCCAAGGTTATAGAAAACCAGGTCAAAAAAAATTTGCTGAACTATAACTGTTTTCAAACATTGCATTCATACATAGGGATTTTCATAGGACAGATATACATACACTACTTGTTGCGTTAGTTGGTTAAGACTATATGCACTTAGGATTGATATACATTTTATGGTATAAATGTATATTACTCTAAGAGTCTTATATTAAATACTAATATAAGCTATTTTTGATTTTCAGATACAGTCATGTCGGATTCTAAGGATTCTACGGTTACATACACTACTGTGTCCAGCCCATTTGCGGATCTGCCAGATATCGGATCACCGGGAGTCGATGGACTACCTGTGATACCAGAGGACCCATATGCTTATGTGGTAGATGCTTTTCAGTCCCCGCCATCTCCTGATTATGTACCGGGTCCTGAGTACCCTCCTTCACTAGAGTTTGATCTGGAGCCTGTATACCCGGAGTTTATGCCACCAGAGGATGAGATACTTCTAGCTGAGGAGTAGCCACTACATGCTGCTGCCTTACCCACTGCTGACTTACCAGGTTATGTTCCTGAGTCAGATCTTGAGGAGGATCCGGAGGAGGATGATGATGAAGACCCTGAGGAGGATCCTGTCGATTATCCTGCCGACGGAGGAGACGATGGCGATGAGTCATCCAATGATGATGAGGATGAGGATGTTGATATTGAGGGAGATGAGGAGGAGGAGGAGCACCCAGCTCCTGCAGACTCTACAATTGTTGCTTTACCAGCTGTTAATCAGGCCCTATCTGCTGAGGCGACTGACCCGTTTGAGACCGACAAGTCTGCGGCCACACCACCACCACATTCTGCATACCGCGTTACTGCTAGGATATCCATCAGAGATGAGACACCAATATTACTTCCTCCTATGGAAGAGGTTAAGAGACTTATTGTTATGCCTACTCCACCTTCATCACCACTTTCCCCATGGTCATCACCACTTCCCCAGATACCTTCTCCACCACTACCCCTGATACTATCACCACTACCAGTATCACCATCACCACCTCAGATTTCCTCACCAACCACTCACACCATTAGTCAATCACCAGTACCTGTTGTTATCATCCATCAACACTTACAATCCTATTCGTTCCATTGGGGTTAGTTCGAGCTGTGATGAATCAGGCTGAGAAGTTGAGGCTGCATCTACTATCCCATCATTAACCAATTACTAACTACCAACCCATCCAACTCTCCCACACCAGACCAGATTCACCATCATCAGGGATACCACCTTTGGCATCTATCTCTACTGTATACTCATATAACACTGCCGTAGAGCAAGACAAACACGAGGTTACCTTACACTCGGAAAGAGGTTAGCACGCTATTGTCCTAGGTACGAGGTTGGAGAGAGCTCGTCTGCTGCTGCTAGCAATATTGACTAGTGGTTCTTTTAGGGCAGGACTAATGTTTTGTTTGGCAGTACCGAACATGGACAGGATATTAGCATGATCTAGGGAGAGATGGTCGGTTATGGGATCACACCAACACTTAGGAGATATGCGGTGAGCTATGTTAGGGGCACCATCGACTGCTGACACAAAGAAAAGTCGAATGGATGATAAGTGTTACACTAGGTTTTAAGGTAAGAGATAGACGAGAAACTATAACGAGGTTAGATGATGAGACATCTAGCACAACTGATGGCTTGGTCTGCTTAACCAATGTTGTATAAGGGATAAGCGTCGTACAAATTGCATGTACTGCTAAGGCTCATAGAAGGTCTGAGGCCATGATGTCTCGAGAGTCTTGGGGGAAGAGACTGAGGCCAGGATGTCTCGAGAGTCTTGGGGATGATCTATACATGCGAGTGACCTTGCGCGTGCAGAGGTTATATCATTACGTACTCAGGTGGTAGCACAGCAAGCAGTGATTACAGAGCTATAGACAGCAGACCGCAGGAGATAGGCGGCGATTATAGAGATGCTGGCGGCAGACCGTAGGAGACAAAAGTAGTTCATAGAGGCACTAAATCTGCTGAAAAGACTTTAGACTCAGATGACAAAGTTCGAGAGACAGTAGGGACCCGCCAAAGGTCTTGTACAGCCAAATGCACTAGAGGAGGCTGGTAGCAGTTCCTAGATCGTGTTATGGCTAGTTATTTTGTACAGCCTACTAAGTATTACGGGTAACTCCCGGCTAGTATGGATTTAGGTTGTATATATTCTTTTATCTTGTAACCTAATCGTTGTGATCATTTTGTATCTGAACCAATCATGTATGTTTTCTAATTATATATGAAATTGTGGTATTATGTCATGTCTGTAATAGAATTTATTATGAATGAATGTCGATTTAGTTACACCATTATTAACTTCAATTTAGTTGTATATTTCACTGTGTGTTGTGATCTCTCTTTACTTATTGTGTATATGTCATGTCATGGTTATGATTTTACGAAATCTAACGGGTATTATATTTTCTTGTGATTGAAGAAAATGGCACCAAAAAGATCTACGATGTCAAACTTAGCCCCAGAAACAACCAACACCACATCTGTCACTAATGCCCAGATTCAGGCAATGATTAACCAAGGCGTTACTGCCGCTTTGGCAGCACGTGATGCTAACAGAAGTACAAATGACGATGACAGCCATAATTCAGGAATGGTTGTTAGAAAGACAGAACGGGCTGCTCATGAATGTACTTACACTAACTTTCTCAAATGTCAACCATTAAACTTCAACGGCACGGAAGGAGTTGTCAGTCTATCTTAATGGTTTGAAAGAATGGAGTCTGTTTTCTAAATCAATAATTGTATAGTTGAGAATCAAGTCAAGTTTGCTACTTGCACTCTCCATTCAGTTGCTTTAACATGGTGGAACACCCATGTCAAGATAGTCGGTCATGATGCCGCTTATGGTATGCCTTAGAAAACACTCATGAAAATGATGACTGACAAATACTGTCCTCAAAATGAAATCAAGAAACTAGAAATGGAGATTTGGGATCTGAAGGTGAAGGGTACTGACTTGAAAAGTTATACCCAACACTTTCAGGATTTGGCTTTGTTGTGCGAGAGGATGTTTCCCGGAGAAGCTGATAAAATTGAAAAATATGTTGGTGGTCTTCCCGATATGATTCATGGGAGTGTAGTAGCGTCTAAACCAAAGACAATGCAAGTTGCAGTTGAAATCACAACTGAGCTAATGGATAAGAAAATCTAAACTTCTGCTGAACGCTAGACAGAGAGTAAAAGGAAGTTTGAGGACACCTCAAGGAACACTCAGAACCAACAACAACAACAATAACAAAACAAGAGGCAGAATACTGGTCGGGCCTACACTGCAGGATCTGGTGAGAAAAAGCCATACGGGGGATCTAAACCCATATGCGCTAAATGCAATTATCACCACGATGGTCCATGTGCTCCCAAATGCCACAAATGCAACAAAGTTGGCCATTTTGCCCGTGACTGTAGGAGTGTGGCAAATGCCAACAATGCTAACAACTAAAAGGGCACTGGGTCAGGTCAGAAACCTATTTGCTATGAGTGTAGAGTTCAGGGACATTTTAAGAGGGAATGTCCAAAGCTAAAGAACAACAACAACAGTGGTAACCAAGTTAGAGGTGGCAATGCTCCAGCCAAAGTGTATACGATAAGACATGCTGGGACAAACCCAAACTCTAACGTCGTGATGGGTACGTTCCTTCTAAACAACCGCTATACCTCTGTCTTATTTGATACTGGTGCCGATAGAAGTTTTGTATCCACTGCATTTAGCTCCCAAATTGATATCACACCGACTGCATTAGATCACTATTATGATGTTGAACTAGCCGACGAGAATAATTGGTTGAACATATACTTAGGGGTTGGTACATTAATTATCCTGAACCACCCATTCAACATAAATTTAATGCTAGTGGAACTTGGTAGTTTTAATGCTATAATTGGTATGGATTGGTTACAAAGTACCAAGCTATCATTGTATGTGCCGAGAAGATCGTTCGTATCCCCTGGGGAAATGAAACTCTAATCGTTCACGGTGACAGAAGCAACCGGGGACACGAGGCTCGTCTTCACATTATCTCGTACACCAAAACACAAGAATACATGCTAAAAGGATGTCCAGTCTTTTTGGGCAAAAACTGTAGCGTTAATACAAAAGGAGAGGAATACATGTAGGTGACGAGCAACTTGAGGACGTACCATTCGTCTGGGATTTCTGATGTATTCCTACGGAATTGTCGGGCTCTTCTCTGACTCGACAAGTGGAATTTCAAATCGATTTGATACCTGGTGCTCCACCCGTAGCCCGAGCACCTTATCGATTGGCACCTTCTGAAATGAAAGAGTTGTCGGAGCAACTGAAAGAACTATCTGACAAAGGCTTTATAAGACCCAGTTCCTCACCCTGGGGAGCTCCGGTCTTGTTTGTCAAGAAGAAGGACGGATCGTTTTGAATGTGCATTGATTATCGGGAATTGAATAAACTGACGGTGAAGAACCGTTATCCGCTCCCAAGAATTGATGATTTATTTGAACAGCTTCAAGGGCGAGTGTCTACTCGAAGATCGACCTAAGGTCGGGTTATCACAAACTGAGGGTTCGAGAAGAAGACATTCCGAAGACCGCTTTCAGAACCCGTTACGGCCATTATGAATTTTAAGTTATGCCATTTGGTTTGACAAACGCACCTGCCGTATTCATGGACCTTATGAATCGGGTGTGCAAACCATATCTGGATAAATTCGTAATTGTCTTTATTGACGATATTCTGATATATTCAAAGAACAAGCAAGAACACGAAGAGCACCTTAAGTTAATCTTAGAGTTGCTTAAGAAAGAGGAGTTGTATGCCAAATTTTCCAAGTGTGAATTTTGGATTCCTAAAGTTAAGTTCCTCGGTCACGTGATTGACAGCCAGGGTATTCACGTAGACCCCACCAAGATCGAATCCATTAAAGATTGGGCATCTCCTAAGTCACCAACGGAGATTCGTCAATTTTTAGGTCTTGCTGGGTATTATCGAAGATTCATCGAAGGATTTTCGAAGATTGCCAAACCAATGACCGTCACACTCGGAATCGAAGTGTCACAGAGCGCCATAGAGTGGGGTGCACACAACCAAGGACAACAACGATCACTGTTCGGCCCAACCGCACACCTCCCCCCACACTCCCCTCGCCCCCCATGTAGTGCACCCAATTCTGGCTTTACCTGAAGGAAGCGAAGATTTTATCGTATACTGCGATGCTTCGATCAAAGGTTTGGGCGCTGTGTTGATGCAAAGAGAGAAGGTGATTGCTTATGCATCACGCCAACTGAAAATTCATGAGAAGAACTATACGACTCATGATTTGGAACTTGGAGCGGTAGTGTTTTCTCTGAAACTCTGGAGACACTATTTGTACGGAACCAAGTGTACGGTGTTCACGGATCACAAGAGTCTACAACACATTCTTAATCAAAAGGAGCTGAATATGAGGCAGCGTCGTTGGTTAGAATTGCTTAGTGATTACGATTGCGAGATTCGTTATCACCCAGGGAAAGCAAATGTTGTCGCTGACACCTTGAGCAGGAAGGAACGAGAGCCACCATTAAGGGTTCGAGCATAGTTGACTATAGGTTTGAAATCTCCCCAAACAAATTTTGGATGCTCAGACTGAAGCACGGAAACCAGAGAACATCAAGAACGAAGATGTTGGAGGTATGTTGCTTGAAAATTCTAAGGATCCGGAGAAATTTAGAACGGAAAAGTTGGAACCCCGTGCGGATGGAACTCTATGCTTCAATGGCAGGAGTTGGTTACCATGTTATGGCAATTTGAGGACTGTGATCATGCACGAGTCCCACAAGTCAAAATACTCTATCCATCCCGGTTCTGACAAGATGTATCAGGACATGAAGAAGCTATATTGGTGGCCCAATATGAAAGCCGACATCGCCACCTATGTTAGTAAATGTCTAACGTGTGCCAAGGTCAAGGCAGAACATCAAAGGCCATCAGGATTGTTGGTACAACCCGATATACCTCAATGGAAGTGGGACAACATCACTATGGATTTGTAACGAAGCTTCTAAGTCGTCACAGCTTGACACATTTGGCGTGATGTTGACCGACTCACTAAGTCCGCAATCTTTGTACCGATGAGGGAAACTGATCCCCTAGAGAAACTGGCAAGAATGTACCTAAAGGAAGTGGTCACGAGGCATGGAATCCTTGTCTCAATTATTTGTGATCGTGACCCTAGATTCGCATCAAATTTCTGGAGGGTCACTTCAGAAAGCTTTGGGTGCTAACCTAGACATGAGTACTACATATCATCCACAGACTGGCGGACAAAGCGAGAGGACTATTCAAACTCTCGAGGATATGCTGCGTGCTTGTGCGATCGACTTTGGAAAGGTTTGGGTTAACCATTTGCCATTAGTCGAGTTCTCGTATAACAATAGCTATCACGCTAGCATCAAGGCTGCACCATTTGAAGCACTTTATGGTCGAAAGTGTCGTTCACCTGTGTGTTGGGCCGAGGTTGGACAAGTGCAACTCACTGGTCCGGAATTAGTTCAAGAAACAACAGAGAAGATCATCCAGATTAAGCAAAGGATGCAAGTCGCCCGTGATAGGCAAAAGAGTTGCGCCGATCTAAAGCGTAAGCCGATGGACTTTTAAGTTGGAGATAAGGTTATGCTTAAGGTTTCACCTTGGAAAGGAGTCGTACATTTTGGCAAACGGGGGAAGTTAAACCCTAGGTATGTTGGACCATTCAAGGTGTTGGAAAAGGTTGGATCCGTTGCTTACAAGCTTGAGCTTCCTGAAGAGCTAAGCAGGGTTCACAATACGTTTCATGTATCCAACTTGAAGAAGTGTTATGCGCGAACCATTAGCCGTTCCGTTGGATGGACTTCACTTTGATGACAAGCTTCAATTTATTGAGGAGCCAGTAGAAATCATGGACCGTGAAGTTAAACGGTTGAAGTGAAGCAGCATTCCAATAATCAAGGTTCGATGGAACTCTAGGAGAGGCCCTGAGTTCACATGGGAAAGCGATAGACCAATTTAGGAGAAATTATCCACCACCTCTTCACAAAGATCGGCCCCGTCATCAAGTGCCGCGTCTTAAGCCTTTAGTACAAAGGCTCACTTAACGTGGGGAGACTATAACACCCCGTGTTTTAGGGTCATTTACGACGTCAATAAATTCACTATGTATTTTTAGTATGGTACGCGTTTGCTTTTAAGTCGTAATCATTAAGTTAAATGCTAAGCTAAAAAATCATCGTCCATGTAAACGGGCATCAAACATTTTATTGTTTACATCAAAACAAGTGTTAAGTAATTATCTTGAGTTATAATTATAACTTTGCAACAATTTATTTTATCGGTTACATAAGCGTTTACAGTTTCCGGTAAATTGTATTTTAGGTTACCCGGAATCACAAAAAAATTTCTACGCTTCAACGAATACCTATGTTTATACCCAATACCCAAAGTTTATAAAACTTTACCCATATATATCAAATGGGACGCCCCACTTTAATGGAAATAAGCAAGACTTATACATTTTCAAAGTAATACACTTTAAATAAAAGACTACAACTTATAAAAGCTCAAGTAATACTTTCATTTTATACAAGTATTAACTCAAAATATCCAAGATATTAGCTAAGTCACTTCTTCCTTGAATGCATGGTTAATCATTCATCTTAGGAGGACATAAGGACATACAACCTTAACTATGGCATTGTGCAAGTATGGCTTAACAAGACTTCTATCATGACTAGTGATTTACATCACTAGTCACCCCTAATTTCTTCACCAATTGCCCCCCCCCATGTGGTTTCTTAGACTTTTGGTCTTTGTTATATCAACTTTGACTAGCCTAGTGCATATATATCTCATGTGCTACAAGTAATAACATACACAACACAAAACACTTAAGAAAATCAACACCATTTCTCTCCTTTCTTTTTACTAGGCCACGACAAACAAACACCCCTTAAATAAATCCATAACTTTGATTTTCTAAGACCATACAAGTATTCCTTCATCATATTTAAGGTATACTAAGAAGGGTTGAAGCTACATCATTCCTAAGATGACCTAAGGTGTTTACAAGGATTGGTTAAGCATTTACAAGTGTTGAAGCAAGAAAAGGAATTAGGGTTTTCTTTGGAAAATCTAGGGTTTTCAAGTTGTGCAAGATTTGGTTTAATATCTAAACAAGGGTTTAGATATTGTGGTTCATCATATTACATCATATTAAGGTCATCTAAAACTCTTTATATCTTTACATTTATCATTTTATGCATGTATAAGTCTATGTAGCAAAATCACCATTTATGATACTTTTGAACTCGTAAATGGGTTTTTGCTTGTGATCATTGTTTTATGAACTTTTACACATGTCATGTTGTTGGTCATATCATGTTATAATGGGATTATAAATGTTGTACAATGTTGGTTTAAGTGTAAAAAGTGTATGTATAAACTAGTAAGTAAAAGTTACTTAAGAAAGTTTATGATTTAAATGTGTTGATAAAGGCTTGTTATCTTGGAAACTTGGACAATGAAGGACTTAAGGACCCTAGGAATGTAAGACCTGTGATAATAAGTGTGGCAATGGACTTGTGACAAAGTGGTAAAGCTAGAAAGTTATAAAATCAAGCTTAAACACATTTTCATCAAAAATATCAAAACATTATGTTAGAATTCGAAAATAAAACTATTTATTTTATATTTTTATAAAATAGTATGTCTCATGATGATTCCAAAAATGTAAGAAACTCGAAAAACGGATTAATAACGAAGAAGATACGTAGTTTACAAGTTATACGTTAATTAAACGCGTTATAAAATAAATTTTATAAAAACAAGCTATAAAATACTTCTGATATAAAACGTTTATTATTTTACTCAGATCAAACATATTTTTAGGATTCCAAAACAATAAGAATCGTAATTTTTTGATTAATAACGAAGGAGCTATGAATTACGCGAGTTTATATACTTAAATGTAAAAAAATACTTTTATAAAACTATTTTTATAAACGTTACTGTTCATCTCAGACATTAACATTTTGAAAACCCCATTAATATGATAGAACTTTTAATAACAAAAACGTGCTCGAAAAAATCGCTAAAAACAGAGCTATAACGAATAAAATACGACATTTACAGGTTTTACGATAACTAAATCTATAAAAATAATTTTATAAACTGTTATGAACAGTAAAAGTATTGTTCACCAGTAGGTCAAAAATATAAAAATGTAATATTTTGATAACTCGTCTTAATACGAAAGCGTGGACATAAGAAACGTAAAAAACAGGCTTAAAACGAAGAAATTGCGTCGTTTTTACTATTGAGATATTTATAAACTTTTTAACTTTATAAATATGATTTCACAAACCCGATTAGATGGTGATGTAGCTATATAGAATTATATCTGGCATTAGTTAATCAATGTGCTTAGTACTTATACGACCTACGTTTTATTAGGTTGCATTACGTCATCTCCGTGACGCATTTTCTGTTGTATTTGGATTATCATGAACTCAATGTGAGTTCATAACCCCACATTTTACATTTTAATGATTTACAAGTTTTAGGGTGAGAAACATATGCATGTTTTACAAATGGACTCAAGTGGACATTTTACATTACGATTACGTGTTTGCCTAAGTAGCGATAACCCAGTCTGAGCCTATTATCATGAACTGTCAATTACTAAGATTGTGAGCGTGAATAATATGAATATATCTATTGGGATTGACATCCCCGTTCGGGTGATTAGCTATCACTGGACAAACGAACGTATACCATGTCGGACATAGGATGTTGCCGGTTAGAACATCATCACGGGCAATGTTGGCAATTTATATTGCATTTCATAAATGTCGAGCTTCAGTGTCATGAGCTTAGGAAAACGTAATTACATTTTATGATGTTTGCATCTATTGCATTATCATGGGGAAATCTTGCGGTCCTACATTATACATTTTATAAACCTATGAATTCACTCAACAATATGTTGACGTTTTAAGCAATGTTTTTCAGGAGATCAATAAGGCACGAGGTGCAAGGGATACATTGGTGGTTTTGATTTGGATGTCATGCATTAAAGATTTTGTCGCATTACATTTTGTATATCTGTTATGGGCTAGAAATCTTTGTATTTTAAACAAGTGAACAAGTGAAGCTTCGGGCTTTTGTAACAAACGATTTGTTAAATCCAATATATCAGTTTTAAATGGCTTTTAATGGTCGTTCTTGTATATATATACATATCTTGTGTTATTGATCTATGAAGTACCACCACAACCCATATTCTGCTGCGAGCCAATTTGGGGGTGTTAAAACATACATCAAGGGGGAGTCTTGATATCATCGATTTCTTTCTTCCTACAACTACTCGACGATCATCCTTTTTGATATCGACAAAAAGGGGCAGAAATGGAACAAAACTCTTTAATAATTTTGTAACTTTTAATTTTATGCAAAATGAGTTTATATTTTGTTATCATCAAAAAGGGGGAGATTGTTAATACAAATAATGTCTAAAAATATTATTTATATTTTTCGACCTCTCAATGTTTTGATAATAACAAAATGTAAAAACATTGACGATAAAATTAAACGTTTACAAATTATTAATCATAAAATTCTATTTCTAAGATTAGTAATCACTTAAGGAATGAACAAACAAATCATTAAGCATGATTAGTGATCAAGAAAATATTTTTCTCTTATACATTACATTTTTACAAAAGAATTTCATAATAATAATTATACAAAATATTTTCTAATTAAAAGAAATTTTTTATTAAAAACTTAAAATTTGAAATTCAAATTTTCCCCTCAAAACGAAAGCTTCTATACCATATACAACCTTCCCCACAAAAAGATAAAAAAAAAGGGAGCGTAGTCTACTGGCGGCCCCCTTATAGGTCTGGCGGCCCCTTTATATATCTGGGACTGCCGGGACCGCCGCCAGTGACCGTTGGATTTTTCTGCCTATAAATACTGCTCCATTCCTTGCAGAAAATCAGACCTCTTTGCACGAATTTTCTCACACTTCTTTCTCTCTCTAAAAACCTTCTTTCTCTTACTAAATATCTTGATCACTAACATCTCTTGATCTTGTTTCAAGTGATCTAATCTCTTCTTCTCATCTCTTCCCTCTCATTCAAGTGTAAGAGAAGAAGACTCGTATTTGCCAAGAAATGAAGTGTTGATTAGTGATATCTCCTCCTTTCTTCTAAGTATCAAATCTTTATTGTAATTATCTTATGTATTTTTGTGATTCGGATATTGTGTAAATCCGATAGTGTAGATCTAGTGATCGTGTAGTGATTGTGAGGCGGTAGATTGGTTCTAGCTAAGATTAGGACTCGACATTTAGCTTAGTATCGAAAAATAACGTAAGCGACGTGTAAACAGTTTTCTCCACCTGAAGGGAGCTTGTTGACATAGTGAAATCTCGAGTAGGATACTTAGGGATTGGAGTAGGGTGAAGAAGAGCTTTGTAGCTGAACCACTATAAATCTTGGTGTTTTGGTTTGATTGTTCCTTCTCTCATCTCTTTATATTGTTGTGATTGTTATGTTCTATTAGTTTAGATATCTACTTGATTGATTCATATTGTTGGTTGGTTAAACATACTACTCGAATCTAAGTATTTTGAAAGCAAAGTTTTTAAAATGAAAACGAACTTGTAAACTATTCACCCCCCCCCTTCTAGTTTCCACACATACACTCCATAGACGAAGCAAAAAGTTCATACACTACAAACTTACCGGACAAGAGATCCTATCCCTCTAAAATTCTACCTAAGGCCTAAGTAAGGACGAGTGAGTCAATGAGTAAAGAGGACAACACCAAACATAACAAAAAAAAACAACCCATACTCTCTATCAATCCAATTTCTTACTTCACTTTACTTATCTTCGAAATATCCACCATACTGCGATAGGATTGAGTATGATCGATTTGGCTATCTACCTAAAGGAAAAAATGATAAAATAATACAAGGCCTAAATCACTCTATTAGGTCCTTACTTCATAAATTTTCTCAATCTAAATACTCTACTATTTTTGATACATTATTAGTATTTTACTTTTTTAACATTATATTTAACATGTCAACTATGAAAAAAGTCTCATATCGCATAATTTTGTATGTTCTACATAAATTTTAGATGGCAAATAGCTTAGAATTCATGAACATGCAACACAATTACTTGATTTTCTTATATCTCTAAAATCTACTTATTTTTTAAACAGTGCCATCTTCCATTTTAATTTATAAATAGTTCAAATATTATTTGAATAGTCAGAGAATACATTACTAATTCTGAAAAAATATGCATAGTTAAAAATAATGAAAGATTTAAATTATTGTGTGAAATTATCTAATTTAAACAAATGGCAGTATGCTTTGGCCAATGTGTACTTTGGCATATGTGTATTTGATTATAAAAATAATCTATTAATCTTATATAACATTTTCAACATTCCTGATACTCCATTTCCCCTATTAGTATGTGCCATGCTCTGTTTGTGATTATCTAATCCCACTGTTCTCCACACATGTCCTCCATCTTTCAAAAGACAACAATCATATGAAAAACACTTAACAACACTCACCACAATCACTCACCCTAATCTAAAAATACACAACATATTGAAACCCTAAATGGAAAACACACAAGAGATTAATATACATCATTATGCATTAGCAACCAAGAGAATACCAATCAATTTCATGCTGGAGCGATTTCACAAAAAATCAATTTCAAACATGGATCGTGAGGTATGTTCTTTTTTAATATCGTTTTTAGAAAAACCTTAATTTTTTTAGATATTGTTATGACAGTTTTTTGATGGAAAAAATTATGGTTTTGGTTTCGTGAAATTGAGTTATGATCCTTGTATGTTGTTATGTTCATTTTGAGTTCGTTTTAAGCTGTAAGATTATTTACCCAATCTTGAGAAACGATAAGTATCATCATTTTTATTGTTTTGTTTTTAGGAAGATTGTGCTTCGAATTCTCGGGTTGACAATGGATGAATTTGCAAGTGTCATATTAGCAGAGGATTAGGATTGGATGGTATGGTTTTTTATGGTGATTTTGGTTGAGAAGTTTTAGTGACATTTATTTGTGAGAATTTTAGGGTTAGGGTAATGCAGAATAATGTAAGAAAATAATTCATTCAATGGTATGCTACTTTAGGGGGTCTTTGGATCAGTGTATTTTTTGGGTTTATCAGGCTATTGAAATGGAAGGATGAAGTTAATTGGCTGACTTCTTGCCATCTCAACAGTGAGTTGGTGTTTCTTTTGATATGCTAAGATGGTGTTTTGATTAGCATATTTTATGGTCGTAGGCCTGAGATTTGGAAAAGCCAGTATACGTATTTTTACTTGAAATAATGTTCTCCTTATTATACAAAAATATAGGTTTGTTGTATATTGTTAGTGTGGAGTTTAGCAAGCAGAGACACTGATAACGGAGTGGTGCGCATATCCTTTTAAAGTTTTTTTATAGTTAGATATGAGGTAAAATGTCATGTTTATCCTGATATAAGTAGGTAAGCGGAAGCGGTCCAGATGAAAATACATTCAGAACTGCTTATATTTCTAATAATAAGAAGATAAAACACAAAAGAAACATTGAATTGTGAATCGAGCATTTAAGATATTAGAAAAGTGATTAACGAATTTAAGGTTAGCTATTGCCTCACAATGTTTGTTTAGAAACCAGTTTTGGAAATTTAGGTATCTTGGAAGCTGGCAGTAACTAAAATTGATGTTCATCTTACAAAACTAATATTTTGTTACCTCTTTGGCCTATGCCATGTAGTCCTTACCTCCTCAACTCTAGTTTTGTTACTCGATACATTTTTGACGCATTCTTGACTGTTGTAAACATAGTTCAACGTCGTAAACATTAAAAGCAGTACGTTGTTGATATATATGTCCTACCTACATTTTATATACAAATTGTTGCTTTCAAGGTCTACGTTTAAAGTCTATACCTTATTTATCGTTTATCGTTTAAATTTACTGTGTGTAGAAAATTCTCAATTGGCAATTGCAAGATTTTAGTCAGTGACAACAATTCGACATGCAGCGATACAAGAATGGTCATTTCTTTCAGCTGATGAGATTTTTGGTTAGTTATTGTTTCGTTACGCTGATGTTTTTTATTTGTTACTAGGAATGCTTATGCTTTATACATGTTAGTTTTCGTTTTCCTCCTATTCTGCTCTTTTCCCATTGTTTTTAGTTTGATAGACACACCTTGAACCAACATAATTATAATTTCCCCACCAAACACAATCAAGTGCCTAAATAGAGAACTTAAGTTGAGTGTGAAACGTCATCACACATAAAAATCTAGCTACAAGGTAAAACCGGCACCCAAGCTACCTTTATTGGCCTAGCAGGTAAACCTTCGACTCTGAAAACCACCCTCACCACCCCTGCAAAACTGCATTATTAGGCTACGCTGGGTGGGTGCAAAGAATCACAGCTACAACATTTGAACTTGGTATCTCCATTGTTGAATCCCAAATCCTTACCAATGGGCGACAATCTTGGTTGGTCGAGGTGAACTTTCATTTTACAAGGTACATACACATATAAAACTACATATGTTTCAAATTATTTGTTATTTCAACCTACACTTATCTTGGGAATTGAAGGCTTATGAAGTTACTACTGTTAGTTTTAGAAATTAATAATGCTGGTTCAAGATTGTGCTGTTGTTGAAGTTTAAAGAAAATAGTCTAAGTTATTAGTACTGCTAGCTATAATAGTTAGTGCTGCTAGTACATTGTTAGTACTGCCAGTATAGTTAGTAATGTTAGTTAATACTTAGTGCTGTTAGTCTTGTATAGTTAGTACTGCTATTATGATATGCATGAGTTAAATTAGGAATAGATATGCATTATCATTATACGCGTTTTGTAAGCCCATTAACGTTTCTTTGGTGTATAAAAGGAACCCTAAGGCGTAGATCAAAAAATATCAATCTTTCATATTTTTTTCATAGCTTCAAGGTTGTAAACCCTAACACTATCAAAGAGTCTTCATATTAATATATTGGAGCTTATTGTTTTGGATATATTTCTATGTGTTAAACATTCATTACTGTTATTCTTCTTAGTGGTATAAACTAGATTCCACATAGTTTATATCATACACTCAAAGTTTCAATCTTAGTGTCTTTGGATTTATCCAAAGATACTAAACCTTACATCAAGATAAAGAGTTCAAGATCTGTTCATTGGGATCAACAAGTGGTATCAGAGCTTGTTGTGAAGCTTTGAATAAGAAGAAACCAACAACTCATACAAGATCTAATTCTCAATGATAAGATGGAGGCAGAAACTAATTCTACAACTTTGACTGCAAAACTCCCTATCCTCAACCCAGGGGATTATGATCTCTGGTTAATGAGGATAGAACAATACTTTCTCTTGACTGATTACTCCCTCTGGGAAGTAATTAAAAATGGTAACAAAGTGCTGAAGAGAACTGTTGGAGAAACTGAGCAGTAATATGGACCTACTACTGCAGAAGAAAAGCAGGACAGGAGGAATGAGATGAAAGCTAGAGGAACTCTGTTGATGGCACTCCTAAATAAGGATCAACTAAAGTTCCATTCATATAAAGATGCAAAACTTCTCATGGAAGCCATTGAGAAGAGGTATGGAGGAAACAAGGAATCCAAGAAAGTTTAGAGAACTCTTCTCAAGCAACAATATGAAAACTTTGCAGGATTAAGTTCAAAGACAATGGATCAAACTTTTGATAGGTTGCAAAAACTTATCACTCAGTTGGAGATTCAAGGTGGAGTTATTACACAAAAGGACATGAACTTAAAACTTTTGAGAAGTCTTCCATCGGAATGGAAGACTCATGCTTTGATCTGGAGGAACAAACAGGAAATAGAAACCATTAGTTTGGATGACTTATACAACAACTTGAAAATATGTGAACTTGAAATCTCAGGATCATCAAGTACAAGTCAAAATCCACAAAATGTGGCTTTTGTGTCCTCCAACAACACAAACAGCAATAGCAACACTAATGAAGCAGATAACACTGCTTATGGAGTTAGTGCTGCTCATACTCAAAGTAATCCTGCATCTGGAGATAACCTTAGTGATGATGTGAGCTGTGCTTTCCTAGCTAGTCAGCCCAATTCTCCTCAACTTGCACAAGAGGATCTAGAACAAATTGATCCTGGTGATCTAGAAGAAATGGATTTACAATGAGAGATGGCCATGCTGACAATTAGAGCTAGGAGATTCATCAAGAGGACATACAGGAAGTTAGATGTAAATGGTCAAAGAGTTGGATTTGACAAGACTAAAGTGGAGTGCTACAACTGTCATAAATATGGTCACTTTGCAAGAGAATGTAAAACTCCTAGAAATTAGGAAAACAGAGGAAGAGAGATTAATAGAAGAACTATGACAGTAGAAACTCCCACTGAAAATGCCTTAGTTGCTCAAGATGGAATTGGAGGGTATAACTGGAGCTACTAAGCTGAGGAAGAGCATCCTACAAACTTTGCATTGATGGCACATACATCTTTAGGAAGTTCTTCCAATTCAGATTCCGAGGTAGATTCTTGTTCTAAATCATGTGTAAAAGCTTATTCTACTCTCAAAGAACAATATGATAGTTTGTCTTCATATTACAAAAGGTCTTAATTTAACTTAGTATCTTATAAATCAGGTTTAGAATCAGTAGAAGCTAGACTAACTCATTATAAGAAAAATGAGGCTGTGTTTGAAGAAAGCATTAATGTTTTAAAACTTAAAGTCAAACTAAGAGACACTGCTTTAGTTAAAAACAAAAAGAAATTGGAAAAAGCAGAAAAAGAGAGAGATGAGTTAAAACTAACATTAGAGAAGTTTCAAAATTCATCTAAATCTTTGAGTAATTTGCTAGAAAGTCAAGTCATTGACAAGTTTAAAACTGGACTAGGATACAATGCAGCTTCTTCTACTGCAGCTTCTCCTGCAGTAGAAAGCTTTGTAAATTCATCTGAGATGTTAGAAAATCAGGAGTATAATAAGTCTAAATCTGATAAGGGATATCATGCAGTCCCCCCACCTTATACAGGGAACTTCATTCCCTTCAAACCTAATCTAACGTTTATGGATGAAATAGTTGAAAGTGAGAATATGGATGTTACTACTATTGTTGCACCTAGCAATGGTAAGAAAGTTGTGTCAAATCATGAGTCTGCTGGTGTAAAAAGTAATGGTGATACAGTAGAACCTAAAACTCTTAGGAAGAACAGCTTTAGACCTTCACTCATTGAGGATTGGAATTCTGATGATGAAAGTGAGGTAGAAATTATACCTAAGGTTAAAACTGTTAGTTCTAGCACTGAAAAGATAAAATTTGTTAAATCTGCTAGGGAAACAGAAGAGAAGATAGAAACATCTAAACAAAACAAACACTATCCTAGAGGGAACCAAAGAAACTGGAACAATCTTATGTCCCAAAGACTAGGAAGTGACTTTAAAATGATTAATAAAGCTTGTTTTATTTGTGGTAGTTTTGAGCATCTTCATTATGTGTGTGATAAAAAGGTTATAAGACCAGTGTGGAATAACTCAAGTAGGGTGAATCACAAGAACTTTGCTAATAAAATGACTCACCCTCACCCTAATAGATGATTTGTTCCACAAGCAGTATTAACCAAGTCTGGCAAAATTAATACTGCTGGTGTAAGTGTTAATACTGCTATCAGACTAATTAATACTGTTGGCTCAAAACCAACTGTGAATCATCCTAGACCAATATCAAATGCTTATAAAAAGGGATATTCACAAGTCACAAGGCCATGTACCAAGTATTCATAATACAAAAATAGTATTTTCAATAAAAAGGTTAATACTGTCAGGGGTTAATGGGGTTAATACTAGGGATAGAGCAGTAGTAAGTGAAAACAAGGGAAAAGGGGTTAATGCTGTTAAGGCCTCAGCATGCTGGGTTTGGAAAGCTAAAAATAGTAGTGCATCAAATACTTTCAAGAAATATTTTTACATTGATACACGAGGTAGATCCAAGTCTATAATGGCTTGGATCCCCAAAAGAGTCTAATTCTCTTACTTTATGTGCAGGGCAACCCACAACAGAAGGAGTACAAGGAAAAAGGAGCTATTGACAGTGGTTGCTCATGGAACATGACTAGAAACAAATGCTATCTTACTGAGTATGAAGATTATGATGGTGGATTTGTTTCCTTTAGAGATGGTAAAGGTAGAATTTCTGGAAAAGGTAAAATCAAAAAAGGAACATTAGATTTTGATAATGTGTACTTTTGTAAGGAGCTTAAGTATAACTTGTTTAGTGTCAAAAATTTGTTACAAAAAGAATAATGTTCTTTTTACTGACACTGAATGTCTTGTCTTATCTTCTGACTTTAAGCTACTTGATGAAAGTCAAGTTTTGCTAAGAGTTCTAAGAAAGGATAAGATTTACAGTGTTGATCTAAAGAGTGTTGTTCCCACTAAAGGTTTAACTTGCCTCTTTGCTAAGGCCACAATTGATGAATCCAATTTATGGCACATGAGGCTTGGGCATATTAACTTCAAAAATATTAACAAATTGGTTAAGGGAAACCTTGTAAGAGATTTACCTTCAAAGATTTTTTAAAAATAATCATTCTTGTGTTGCTTGTCAAAAAGGAAAGCAACACAAAGCCTCTTGTAAGACCAAACCTTACATATGCTTCATATGGACCTATTTGGTCCTACAAATGTTAAGATTTTAATGAAACGTCTTATTGCCTAGTTGTCATTGATGACTTTAGTAGATTTTCTTGGGTATTCTTTTTGGCCACTAAGGATGAGACTAGTGGGATATTAAAGACCTTCATAATAGAAATTGAAAATCAACTAGATCATAAAGTAAAACTTATCAAATGTGACAATGGAACTGAGTTCAAAAATAGTGTAATGAATCAACTCTGTGAAATGAACGGGATTAAGAGGGAATTCAGTGTTGCTAGGACTACTCAGCAGAATGGTGTTGCTAAGAAGAGGAATAGAATACTGATAGAGGCTGCGAGAACTATATTAGTTGACTCTAAGTTACCAACCACCTTTTGGGCTGAAGAAGTTAATACTGCTTGCTATGTGCTAAATAAGGTCTTAGTCATTAAGCCTCATAACAAGACACCTTATGAACTTATTCGTAGAAGAACCCCATTGATAGACTTCATGAAACCTTTTGGGTGTCTTGTTACCATCTTAAATACTAGGGATCATCTAGGCAAGTTTGATGGAAAAGCTGATGAGGGATTTTTTGTTGGGTAATCTATAGTTAGCAAGGCCATGAGACTATTTAACAAGAGGACCAGGATAGTTAAAGAGACCTTAAACATTAGATTTATTGAAAATACACCTAATGTGACAGGAAAGGGACCAAACTGGCTTTTTGATGTTGATTCTTTGACAATACACCTAA
Organism: Tanacetum coccineum; assembly: GCA_026074375.1. Lineage (NCBI taxonomy): Eukaryota > Viridiplantae > Streptophyta > Magnoliopsida > Asterales > Asteraceae > Tanacetum > Tanacetum coccineum. Next base: position 21,443 of record BQNB010058171.1, read on the forward strand.
TGTGACAGGAAATGGACCAGACTGGCTTTTTTGATGTTGATTCAAACTAATAGTATTGCAGGAACTAGAGATAATATTGTTACAGTTCAAGCTTAGAAGAAGACAAGACCTAAACAAGAATACATCCTAATACCTATATGCACAACTGATCCATTAATCTCTCAAGAACCTAAGGTTAGTGAAGAGATGCTGAAGAGAAATCCTACTAATGGATGAAAATAGAGCTTTCAGATAAAGATGGGAAGGTTGATCAAGCCCAAGAGTGAGTTGAAAGGCTACTTCACAAGAAAAAGCAAGACTTGTACATCCTAACAAACCACTTATCGTATGTAATACTGTCTAGTACACCTTTTAATGCTGCTGGACCATCTTTTTCTAATAATGATCCATCATTACTAGTTAATGCTGCTGAAGCTTCTAATGCATTTGAGGAACATCTATTTGAAAGATTTTCTCCTTTCAAAAATGCGTATACACTTCCACCTATTTCAAATGTGACTCCAATGGATGATACTAGAATTTTTGGTAATGCTTATGATGATGAAGATGTGGGTGCAGAGGCGACACTCAACAACTTGGAAAAACATGTAATGTCAGTCCTATTCCACAACCAGAGTTGACAAGGATCATCCTAAAAGACCAGTCATTAGAGACTTTAATTCAGCTATTCAAAAATGAGAGAATGACCAGATTTCTGATGAACATGCTATGGTTTTGTTACTTAATAATCAAAGGAGAACAAATCTCAAAGATTATCAGAACTGCTTATTTACCTATTTTCTCTCTCAAATGGAACCCAAGAAAGTGATTCAAGCTCTGAAAGATCCAAGCTGGATAGAAGCAATGCAAGAAGAGCTTCTACAATTTCAACTTCAGAAGGTTTGGACACTGGTTAATCTACCTAATGGCAAGAGGGCCATTGGAATAAAATGGGTCTTTAGAAACAAAAAAGATGAGAGAGGGATTGTAGTGAGAAAAGGCAGATGTTGCTACAAGGTTTTTACAAGAAGGAAGGATTGATTATGATGAGGTTTTTGGTCCTATTGCAAGGATAGAAGCAATTAGGTTATTTTTGGCCTATGCATCATTTATGGGGTTTATTGTGTACCAGATGGATGTAAAGGGTGCCTTTTTATATGGTACTATTGATGAGGAGGTATATGTTTGCCGACCTCCTAGTTTTGAAGATCCATAGTTTCCTGACAAAGTGTATAAGGTAGAAAAAGCTTTATATGGTCTACATCAAGCTCCTAGAGCCTGGTATGAGACCTTGTCTACCTAGTTAATTGAAAATGGATTTAGAAAAGGCACTATAGATAAGACTTTGTTCATCAAGAAGGACAAAGGTAATATCTTGTTAGTACAGGTGTATGTTGATGATATCATCTTTGGGTCAACAAAGAAGTCTTTATGTGATGAGTTTGAAGGTTTAATGCATAAGAGATTCCAGATGAGTTCTATAGGGGAACTCACTTTCTTCTTAGGGTTACAAGTACAACAGAAGAAGGATAGAATCTTCATTATCCAAGACCAATATGTGGCTAACATATTAAAGAAGTTTGATTTTGCCACTGTGAAGACAACAAGCACTCCTATAGAACCTAACAAGGCATTGGTTAAGGATGAAGAAGCTGAAGCTGTAGATGTTCATTTATACAGATCAATGATTGGATCATTGATGTACTTAACAGCTTTTAGGCCAGACATAATGTTTGCTGTTTGTGCTTGTGCAAGGTTCCAAGTTACTCCTAAAATGTCACATTTTCATGCTGTGAAGAGGATCTTTAGATACTTAAAAGGTTAAACTAAATTGGGCCTTTGGTATCCTAGAGATTTACCATTTGACTTGGAAGCTTTTTCTGATAGTGATTATGCTGGAGCTAGCCTTGACAAGAAATCCACAACAGGAGGTTGTCAATTTCTTGGCAAGAGGTTGATTTCATAGCAATATAAGAAGCAGACTATAGTTACAAATTCTACTACTGAAGCAGAGTATGTTGCTGCTGTTAATTGCTGTGGACAGATGCTATGGATTCAAAATCAAATGCTTGATTATGGGTTTAATTTCATGAACACCAAGATTTTCATTGATAATGAAAGCACCATTTGTATTGTGAAGAATCTAGTATTTCACTCTAAAACCAAGCACATAGAGATAAGGCACCATTTCATCAGAGATTGTTATGAGAAGAAGTTGATTCAAGTGATTAAGATTCACACAGACCACAATGTTGCAGATCTTCTCACAAAGGCTTTTGATGTTAGCAGGTTTAACTTTCTAATTGCTAGCATTGGATTACTTAATCTCTAAAGTATTCTCTAAGGGGAGGTTAATGAGTTTGGATATCAGTTCTTAACTTTTATTCATGGGTTATGCATAAATATGGATCCTCATGAATTCTCACATGTTTATCTAGTCTTTTCTAGTGTGCTTGTGATGAATAGAGGCATGTTGTTGTATAATTATTGAAGACATAGTTAATACTGTTAGATATCTCTTAGTACTACTAGGCTTAGTTTATACTGATGGTTGAAACTTTGTACAAAATTTGATGCTGCTAGGCTTAGTTAGTGTTGCTTACATGGGTTTAGTAATGAGATTGATGATTAGTATTAGGTTTCTACTGATAACTATTTTATTTATACTGCTACAAAAGTTAGTACTGCTGGGCAAAAGTAAGTACTGCTGGGAAAAAGTTAGTACTGTTGAGCCAAACTTAGTACTACTTGTTACCGTTAATACTGTTCGGGGCATAACAGATTTTCATTAATTAATTATAACCGTTGAGATATTTCCGCCAACAACTTTGCTCATAGGGGTCTATATTTGGATAATTCTTGATCTTTATTTCTTTTATAAATTTTACTTCAAGATAAAGATTCAACTTTATTCAGTCGGTCCAATCGCACCCTTAAGCTCTCTTTATAATATCTCAGTTAACTTTGTCAAACCCTCATACTCTCATTAACGAACTTAAACCCAGAACCCTTCTCATAAATCAATCACTATATGGCGGATTTGAAGTTTGTCGATCAACATAATATGGTTGCTTGTTTAGAAAAGACAGAGGAGAATGCCGAGTTTCATCAGATAGTGGACTTCCTCTCTACATGTTCGATCAATTATGCTCTCACTATAAGTCCCACTATCTATGCTTCTTACATTAAACAGTTTTGGAATACTGCCACTTCCAAAATAGTTAATTCAATGAAGCAAATACATGCTATTGTTGATGGCAAGGTTGTAGTCATATCAGAATCATCAGTGAGAAGTGATCTTCTCTTTAATGATGAGGATGGTATTTCTTTCCTAACAAATGATGACATTTTTGAAAACCTTGCATTGATAGGATATGAACAGCTTTCTACAAAACTTACTTTTCAAAAAGGTTCATTCTCACCTCAATGGAAATTTTTGATACATACCATCCTTCATTGTATAAGTTCAAAATCAACTGCTTGGAATGAATTTTCAACTAATTTGGCTTCAGCAGTTATATGTTTAGCAAAGGGTCAAAAATTTAATTTTTCTAAATTAATTTTTGATGGTATGTTGAGGAACTTGGATCCAAAGAGATTTTTAATGTATCCAAGGTTTTTACAACTCTTTTTGAATAACCAGCTTAAAGATTTACCAGAACCTTTTAATGATACTTATGAGACACCTACACACAGTAAAAAGGTTTTCTCTAATATGGCAAGGAAAAGTAAAAAAATTTCAGGAAAAGTTACTCCACTTTTTGACTCCATGTTGGTGCAAAACCAAGCACCTGAGGGTGAAGGTTCAGCAATACCCCCTGAACCCCAACCCACACCCTCTACCTCACAACCAAATGTTTCAGAACCTCAAACTGAATCACTTCAAACTGAAACACCTCCAACAGTTTCCCATGAACTTCAAACTGAAGCTCACATTGAGCAAATACTCCCATCTCCATCTACATATCAAAGAAAACAAAGAAAGACTCAAAAACATAGGAGAGCCAAAAAGGTCACTGAGTTACCTCAGACTAGTGTGCCTCTAGACCATGGAGCAGATGAGGTTGTCCATAAGGAGGGGGTGACAGTGTGGAAAGGGCTATCACTACTGATGCTAGCTTAGTTGCAGCACAGGACAGTGATAACATCCAAAGAAAGTTAAAAGATTGGAAAAGGCACTAAGGGCAAGAACTCCATGGATGAAGCTCTTCAAGATTGGCACTCTAGGAGGAAAAGGTTTAGATAAGGAGAATGTATCAAAAGGGGAGGAAAAAGTAAGAAGACAACGACCAATGTTTAAGAATAGTAACTTTGATTGCTGATGATGCAATGGCGAATGTTGACGGTGGTAGTACTGCTGAAAAACTACACTGTGGGTATACACTGCTATGTAGTATTAAGTTAGTGTGTGGTCTTCTACATGTACTACTGGGGATATTTTTGAAGTGAGATGACAACTTTGCTGATACACTAAACTGTGGCCATTAGAGTGCAAGACATAAGGACCTCCTTTAGTAGTGATTCGTAATGGTGAAGAAGAACAAGGAGGGAGAACGACAGTCACCAATGTACAAAGTTAAGAAAACGTAAAGGCAAGATGGTGGAGCCTGAACCAACTCCAAGAAACCCTAGAAAAGTCATTTTTGATGGATGTTGAGCTAAGCTCAAAGGTTGTTGAAGATGAACAAACAGTTTTTTGGCGTGGGCAAAGGATTGATAGGGAAAGAGCTGCAAGAACAAGAGGCAAGAGTCCGCAGTCACAAATTGCTGCATTGATTGAACAAATGAGGATGTTCAAGCAAGGATAAGGATGCTAATGAGTTGATAGCTGCAAGACTTCAAGAACAAAGAAGAGAACAATTTTCTATGATGACAGCTAGATTATTGGTGGAAAACCATTTGCAACAAGGGGAAGTATTCTTTGCAGCCAGGAGAGCAGCAAAGATTAGAAAAGACCACCAACCATAATCAATAGAACACCAGATGATTATTTTTCTGAAAAACACATAGCAAGTACACTCACAATTAGCTGAAGAGCAAGGAGTTTTGAAGAAAATTCAAAAGTTATACAAGAAGGCTACAACAATTAGATTAATGATTTTGTTCTATGAGTGATTGACCAGTGGAAAGAAAGATGCTAGCAGTAGCATGCATGCAAAAAAGTTGTAAGAAGATACCAAGAGCAGAACATGATGAAGAGAGTGTAAGAAACAGAAACTACAAGATGATGCTGAAAAGGAGGAGCTTAGAGCTTGTTTGGATATAGTTCAAGGGGATGACATTGCTATTGATGTTGAATCCTTTGCTAATAAATATCCAATAGTTGATTGGAAGACACACATTTTGACTGAAAACATGATGTATTATCAAATCATTAGAGCAGATGGAAGTTCTAAGAATTACAAAATATTCAGTGAAATGCTTGATGACTTTGACAGACAAGATGTGATGGATCTACACAGATTGTTAAAAGAAAGGTATGATACAAACAAGTCCAGAAGATATGCCTTGTTGCTTTGGTAAGATCTGATAAGACATTATTTTAGCTTGTGAGGAAGATGAAGTTGGAGGAATACAAGGCTACAACTTGATAATGGAGATTATTTACTAATTGGAGGTTATGTATTGTGATGGTTATGGATTTGCTATCCATGATGATAGAAAAGAAAATATCCTATTACTCAAGAAATGCTTTTCAAGGATGTTTTAAATAGAAGACTAGAAGTTGGATCATGATTGTGAAATGACATGGTGAGATTCTCAGGTTTAAAAGATTCACAACTTAAGAAGTAGAAGAGTGTTTGGATACATCCTCCTAGTGATCAAGATGCTGATAATGAAGAAACTTGATGATTAACAAGATGAATATCAAGTTTAGGGGAGGATTGTTGGGAATTAAAGCCTTCTTACTATTAATGCTGTATGGTTTCAAGTTTGTTACTGTGAAGATTAGAGAAATAATCTAAGTCATTAGTGTTGCTAGTGTTAAATGTTAGTGGTTGCCAGTACAAAGTTAGTACTGTCAGTTTATTAGTACTGTTAGTTATATAGTTAGTACTGTTAGTTATAATTAGGTTAGTATGCTAAAGTGATATGCATGAGTATATTAGGAATAGATATGCAATGATCACTTGACGTGCTTGTAGCCTTTAGGGTTTCCTTGGTGTATAAAAAGTATCCCGACGGCATGTTTTCATATCAAGTTTTATCAAGTTTTCATAGCAAATATAGTTCGTATTCATAGTTTCCAAGTTTATTCTGTTAAACTTTGTATTGAGTTTAATAAAGTTGAAAGTTTAGCAAGAAGATTTGTTTTATTGTTTCAGGTTTTCTTAGTATTACATGCTAATTCCGATAGTTTGTAGTATTTCATCTTAGTTGCTACTATTAGTTGTTTTGGAATTATCCAACACAACTAATCTAATAAAACAAGTAATGTAAGATTTGTTCAAAAGGGATCAACACCATATACACGGCCCAACCACGTTTATAGCCAACTACAAAACATAGGCCAAGTCCATATATTTTGGTTGATCATCTAGCAAAGAATTCGGTCCATAAAAATATTAGGATAGCAGCCCACCAATAATATAACAAATTTTGGCTCATGAAATTTATTGTAATTCAGGTAAGCACACTAAAGGAACAGTCCAAGCAAAATATGTAGCCCCCTAATTGAGGGGGACTAGACGTATTCCCATACAATTTATAGTGGATAAGAGGACCATGATTGATAAACTGAATACTGTTAGGGTATATAAAATACTACATACCCTAATTTATGGTAAACCTAATCATTTTCATTCGCCCCCATCCTCATCTATTCTCTCAATAGACGCAACCTTTCCCAAATTTAAGCATAGTCTCTTCCAACCTTATCACAACAAAAAACGCAGATGCACCTCAAAGCATAAATCATCATATAAATCCAAACACCCTTTATAATATTTCTGCTTATGTAAACCGAGCACCACAAGAGGAACGCCGACTGCAAGGTCTTGTTAAAACAAGGTCTCGGGTAGGTTTAATTGTTTTTCGTTTGTCTTTTAATCTAAACAAAGGATGATTATAGCCTAATTGTTATAAATCAAACTTTATTTTCGTATATCTAACGTTTAGATCGATGATGAGATGTTCTTCGTGTTGATCTATAAAGGTCAAGAATTTGATTGGAAAACATGAAGAACATTAACTGAGATCTTAATAATTTCATATTGTTTCGAGTTTTGATGTTGGAGGAAGGGATTAGATGATGTGGAGGTTTAATGTGACGATAGGTTAGATTTAGATAACAGATTTGTTTGATTTGTTTGTGACGTGGCTGTTATGTGGTCTGATGTTGTTTGAGTCTGTCTTTCTTCTACTTCTGTCTTTTTTCTTGGTAATTTTTCTTTTGGTCAGGACTCATGAGTTGACACAGTCACTTGGTAATTATCTGAATTGCTCGATTTGGTCATGGTGTATATTTCACCTAGGTATAAAACCGCCTAAGCTAGACGGTATAATCGCCTAGCTTTGTGGTATAAATCGCCCAATGTTTTTGGTATAATTCACCTAACTGTTTGGTATAATTCACCTAACATGGCAGTGGTATAATTCGCCTGGTTTAAATCGCTTAGAAAGAAACAAAGCGTACTTTTGTCTTTTTACAAAAATAGACGATCTGTCCTTGCAAGCTAAAAAATAGATCTAAGACCCCTCTCTTGATTCAAACAATGGATAAGCATGAACAACCCTAATAAGCTCGAAATAAGCAGATTTAAAACAAAAAAGCATCAAAAATTGTTTAATAACTCATAACTCATAAGAAACATATAAGCTGTTGAAACACAATAAGCCGCTGATTAAGGCACAAACATAGGACGGAAAATAAGCTTCGAAATAAGCCAGAAAAATGAAAGACCAGCAACAAGCTTCAAACTTACTTTTGATATACAAGAAAAATAAGCTATGAAAATAGCTTAAAATAAGTTGTGGTAAGCTTGAACTCACGAAAACAACACACACAAATACAAAAAAAATGTGACAGATTCGAGATTCGAGACCAACCAGAAAAAAATAAAACCGACCCAAGAATGCAACCTAGGCGCTGTTACCAATTGAAGAATAAAAAGAATCATAGATCGATGGTCCATGGCGATCAAACAAATAATTAGTCATGTTTAGAGAGACGCAAAGAGTAGAAAGAGAATTAAAGATTGTAAAATATATTGATAAACGTGAGAAGATACAAGAGTTTTCAAACCCTCCATGGAAAGACATAGAGGGGTATTTATAGTCCCTACACTCACAACTATACAAATAAGGCCTATTCAGTCCCTTTGCGTATTTATGTGAATATGATAAACTAAGTAATTCCGTAATGTCATCACTTATAAAATAAGTTTCTAACATGTTTAACCTATGTTCAATACTAGCCATTATTCTTTAACCTTGCTACAAACATTGTCAAGTGCTTTGTAACTCAACTTTATCAACAAGTTCATTACAAGCCGTTCTATGTGGCTGACCATTGAGTTAAATTTCTTACTTGTAAAAGATTTGATCTAATACCCTTAAGAAACCCTAAGCTTTGATCTTTTTCACTTCAAGTCTACAACCTTGAGTATACTTGTACTCTATAGTAATCACTTTTCTTGTAATCCAAGACAAAGCTAACCTTATCTTTTCTTCCAAGAATCAAACAAGGCCATTGGAATCCCAAGAAATCCCGCTGACACCTTCAAATTTAGTACATTTCAAAACTCTAGAATAATCAACTTAAACATTGAAACCTTTTTACACTTCAAGTTAATCACCTTTAGAACTCAAAAAAACACCTTGATGCTTAAAGAGTCAACCATGTACAACCCTTTGGAAGCTGAAATCTTGCGTACTTAACATTTGCAAAATACAAGCTTGAAATACCCTAAGATTGTTGCAAAAACTTGGACAATCTTAGCATTCAAACCTTGATCGAAATCTTGTTTTAATTAGAACCTGTATATTCTGGACCAGAACTTTGACCACTTGTCTCTCTTCTCTCTACGAATCTCAGATAAAGATCCTCTAGGTGAGATACCTACATCTATGTGTTCCAACCTAGAATACAAACTTCACAAATATCCAACGGTTTTTAACTCAATTAAATCCTTACTATTATCTAAGTCACATTAACCATGCTAAGTATTGCTATAATTAATATAAACAAGCACCATGCCTCTAACAACATTTTCACCATCCCCCACATAGCAATTCATCAATTTATATATGTGTTTAGAAATAACGTAAACATTTCAAAGAGAAACCAATTGTTATTAAATATTTTGTAATAATTACACTTTCTGCATCCAAGAAATAACCCTCACAACTCACTTAGTCATGTTGCTAATAAAAATAATGAATTAACATAAGTTTTGTTGACTAATATAAGTCAAATGTACTCTTGCATGGTTCATATTAAAGTATAGGGATTGATTATGTCAATCAGGTATACTTTTTCTAAGGTGGTATTTCAGTGTTTATGAAGTACATGGACTTGTTTGTATGATTTCTAGGTGCAAGGTTACATATTGGGAAGTAAGCAGTCTTAAGCTCGAGTTCATAAGCCCGACTCATTATCTCATTTGGTTCTCTCTCTCATCGATTGAATAAATATCTCATCGCTCTCAATATTTCTAGGGTTTCTCTTTGTAATTGTTTGACAAATCCCTATGTTGTGATCCATTGTTTTATTGTATTAGTTTTTGTATAGAACACTTTTTGTGTTCTGCTTGTATTGTTAATAAACTGTTTCAATACTAAAAGAAACTAAGGTGTGGTTGGTTGGGTTCTTTGTTACTTTGTATGTTAATTCTATATGGCTTACCAGAGCCAAGGTTTGATTGGGGAGGTTTAATGCTTTTTTAAATTGGATTTAATTTTTTAGAGTTTGGTAAAATTTAGGGGTTTTCTCTAAATTAGGTTTGTCTAATGTTTTTAAAGGTGGATTCAATCTTTTTTATATTTTGATCTGTTTGGGTGCTTATTGATTTGATTTGGTACTTTGAGCTTTAGATCTGGTTGGGTTGGTTCTGGTTTGATTGAGGTGATGATTTTCTGGTTGATTGGTGATTTTAGGGTTTTGTTCTTGAAACCTTTAATTATTGATGTTAGGGCTTGTTGATTTTTTGGGTGTGGTTGTTATGGTTAAATTGGGACCTGGTTATCTGAATAATTTCCAATGACTAAGTGAATCAAGGGTATTATGAGTCTTATTCAACATTTTTTCTTTATTAGCATGGTAAGTTTTGATTCCTTCTTTCTTCAAAATCTAACAGTTCTTGGCTTGGGTGGGTGCAAATGGGTTGATTAATCCTGACCTACCTTCTTGAGAGGCAAGAAAACCTACTTTGGTCAGTGCCTAGTTCATCCAAATTAGAATTAGTTATATTTGGTGTGAGTTTTTTTATTGTTTCTATTTGATATTATCTGTTTATTATTTGATATTGTCTGTTTGGTTATCTGTTCTTTGATTATCTGTTTGTATTGTTCTTTGTCTGTCTGTTTTTGTTTGATTATTTGTTTATCTATGATTGTTATATTTGTCATCATGGTGGATTGTCAGTGGTGAGTGGTGAATGAGGTTTTGATTTGCATAGTCTTGATTGAGTAATGTTTGCATTTGCATTCTAATGACTTTAGTACTTAGTACTTTCATATTATGAAACTAGCTTGGTAACATAAAATTAATAGAGTATGGGCTACTGCTATGAAATCTGCCCATTAATACTAGAAATAAAGTTGGTTTCATTAATGGTACTTGTGTTAAATCTATTTGAGCTTCTAATGTGCCCTTGTCTAATCCGTGGGAAAGATGTAACTCTGTTGTGCTTTCTTGGCTGTTGAATTTTGTGTCTGAGGACTTGTTTCTTAGTCAAATTTTTTCTGATAATGCTGCTAAAGTATGTACGGAATTAAAACTTATGATAAACTAAATGGTTCTATTATCTTTAATATGTTACAGAAAATTCATAATTTTAAACAAGGAAAATTAAATGGTTTGAGTATTCATCATTAAGTTAACTCTTTTGAGAAGATTTTGATATTATGGGACCCACTTTCCTAATATGTTCATGTACTGCTAGAGATGCTGTTTCAACCCCATTATTCAATTAATGAATTATGCAATTTCAGGTCTTGATGATGTGTATCAACATATCAAGAGTAATCTCTTAACTAGAGAGACTCTGCCTGATGTTAAGGATGTATTTGCTATTGTATCTAGAGAGGAGTCTCATAGAGACATTGCCTCCTCCTCTAGTTTTGTGTCTACATCTCAAACTACAAATGGTCGTCGTCTGTGTCAAACAAACTATTTTAATAATGGAATTAAGTGATTTGACAACAAGAGGTGTGAACATATGGACTAGTAGTGGTTAACACCTAGAAGTTAATAACAAAGGACCTAATTTGAACTTCACTTATAAAAACTATGGTAAAGTTGGTCATATTATTGAAAGGTGTTTTGAAATTATTGGATACCCTCCTGGGTATAATGAAACTTTCTTAAAACCTCATGTTAAGTCAAATTTTAATGCTAATGGTAAGTCAATCAAAGTTCTTCACAGATCCGTGCCACATTGTCTTTCACAAATGAACAAATGATGAAACTAGAAGGGGAGGGGATTGAATAGTTTACACGTTTTAAAAGTTTACTTTTAAAAATGTTTAGATCTGAGTTATATGTTTACCAATTCAAGAAATATGAGCAAGCAATAAACTATCCTAAAAACTAGAACTAGATAACAACACATAATATTGGTAAAGAGATTAAGGATTGAAACAACCAAACCACGACACCAAGATTTTATAGAGGTTACCGGCTACGAAGCACTTTCCCCTACTCCACTCCCCGAGTATATGACTCGAGATTTCACTATGTCAAACAGCTCCTTTAGCGGAAGGAAAAACGTTTACACGTCGCTTACGTTATTTTCCGACACTAAGCTAAATCGTCGAGTCTAATCTTGGCTAGAACAATCTACCACTTCACAAGATATACACGTCATAAGATTACTCTATAGGATCTTACACAATATTCGATCACACAAATACAACAAGATGATAAATACAATAGAGGTTTGGAACTTAGAGATGAGAGGAGAGATCACTAATCATACATTCGTTTCTTGGCGAATACGAGTGTTTTCTCTTGCACTTGTAGAATGAGGAAAGATGAGAAAGATCACTTGATGAAAACAAGATCTAAGTATGTTAGTGAATAAGATTTTAGTGAGAGAAAGAAGTATTGAGAGAGAAGGAGAGACTAAAAAAAATCATGCAATGGAGGATGATTTTAGCAAGGCGGTGGACTTAGTTTTATAGACAGGAGAAATTAACGGTCATCTGGTGGCTGGTCCCTAGCGGTCCCCATATATTTAAAGGGGCCGCCAGACCTAATAAGGGGGCCGCCACCTAGCACTCCGTCCTTTTATTGTTTTTTATGGGGAAGGTTTGTATCTGGTGTAGGAATACTTTTCGTTTGGGGAGGAAACTTTTGATTTCAAATATTTTAAGTTTTTAATAAACTTTTCTTTTATTAAAAAAAATTTTTGTATAATTAATTTTGTGAAATCTTTTGTAAAAATATAAATGGATGAGAGAAAAATATTTTTCTTGATCACTAATCATGCTTAATGATTTGTTTTGTTCCTACCTTAAGGATTTACTAATTTTAGAAATGAAATTTTACGATTTATAATTTGTAAACGTTTAATTTTATCGTAAACGTTTTTACATTTTGTTATTATCAAAACATTGAGAGGTCGAAAAATATAAATAACATTTTTAGACATTATTTGTATTAACAATCTCCCCCTTTTTGATGATGACAAAATATAGCTCATTTTGTATAAATTAATAGTTACCCGTTATAATGAGGTTTTGTGTCATTTCTTCCCCTTTTTGTCGAATTCAAAAAGGATGATCGTCGAGTTGTTATAGAAAGAAAGAAATCGAAGATATCAAGACTCCCCCTTGATGTATGCTCCCCTTGTTCGGGGCACCAAGGGATCGATCTTACGAAATTTTGTGTGGCTAACAAAACAAGATTAGTAGAAAGTACAAGTGCAAGGACAAATATCTTTTAAAGCAACACATTATAATTAAGTCACCCAAAATAGAGTTTCATTCGACCAACAAGAAATTCATACATAAATAGATGGCACATACAACATATAATAGATCTATGATAAGCAAGAAAACATAAATTCATAAATTTACATACAATTAAGCATACAAAGGAGATAAGTGCTAGATGATCATGATTACATAGGAGATGACTTTTGAGCAAAAGGAATTTTGGGGTGGACACATTTATGGAAAAATTTGAGATTTTTCAAGGTGGAGGTGGAAAGTGAGGAGGTGATTGCGACAGTGAGAAGATATTCAAGATGAGCAAACATGATGTTTATCTCATCTCTTAAAGTGAAGAAAAGGTTTCGGTTGTGAGAGCAACATATGCAAGTTGACCCATGATAGTCATGATAGTTGTAGAAAAAAGAGATGACCCTATGATAAAAATTTTAGGGTGGTTGAGGGTTGTGGTGGAGATGGTGGTTGATGGAGTGTCTATAAAGTGATTCAAGTGGAGTGATGGTGACAAAGAGAGTGTGATATCCAATGAAGGATTAACTTTGAAGTGGTGGAGGTTTAGAGGTCTAGGAGGAACATCCAAAATGTTGTCAAGCAAAGGGTTCAAATTATGAGGAGAAGTTGGTTCATTTGAGGATGGTGGTGAAATTTAAAGTTTTGAGTGAAAGGAAGAAGATGTGTTCTCTTGACTTTGTGATGTTTATTTAGTGGATGTGGTTTTGATGTGCATTTAGATGAGTTGGGCGATGAAAACATTGTTGTAGGAGAAGGTGTGTGGTGGTGATATCTTTTATCGCTAGATATGTTGACAAATAGTTGTATAGGAGGGATTATGGTGAGTTTATTTTTCTTGGTAAAGGTTAGTGAGGAAGGCATTGGTGGAATTCATGGTTAGTTTGGCTGTAAGGAAGATGACGATGATGATAGAAGTGGGGAGGATGATTATTTAATTTGGGCGAGAAAAGATCAAGTGGAAAAGCATGAGAGTTAAGTTTTTGGATTTCAAAAGTGGTTTAGTAAAATGCAGAAGGTTTAGCTGGGTCTAAGAAAGAATAGTCAACTGCACAGAAAATCAGGAGCCACAGGGAAAAAATCTGTGACTTCTGATGTCCTTGGTCCATAAAGATCTGGTTTAGTCCCATATATATTTAGGGTGGGTCGCGAGTAGTATTTATGAGGGCGTTCTCTGGAGACATGAAATTTTTCTAGTTTCTTCTGATTTTCAGTAAATCTTGTATAGAGACAGTTTCCTATTTTTCTCTCTTGTAGTCAATTCTAATTCATCATGAACCATCTAATACTTAACAATCAAGGTTATAATACTAAACATCCTAAGCTCAATCAAGAAATCATATGTAGGCAAATTGACAAATTTTATAGCATACGTAATATTACAGTTAGGCCATAGCGTCTCAGGGTTGACATGCAGTATGGGGTTAGGGGATGATAAAATTAAATGATCATACAGACAAGTAATGTTGCCCGTACTTCGTACTAAATCATAATAAGTAGCATAAGTTTGAATACCTAAGCATAATAGATTGGTAAATAATATAGATAATAATGTCATAAAGAAATTTCCCTCATAGCTACTTCCTCATGTTTCTCACAAACCTTCTGTGACTTTTTTCGGATTGAACCTTACTCCACCCGTCTGCTCATCTCGTAATTGACTTGACGGTTGATATTTCGGTTTAGAAGGTGTTGGATAAAATGGTTCCAGTGAGGTTCAATATTGTGGGTTTTGAAAAATCTTAAGGACTTGATGGTTAAAGAATTCTTGACATAAACAAATAGGGGAAGGATAGTTTATAGTGCTTGCACACGATGGTCCCTTCGTCATTCCCATCGTCATCATCATCGTTGAGATGAGATGAGGGTGGTTGATCGAAGGCGGAAGAAGAAGAAGTGGAATGATGACCTCTTCTCGTGCCACGATCTAGTCTGAGTTTTTGCTCTAGTTGAGTGGCAAAAGGAGTCATGACACGATCGTACAAGACATAGGACTCATTTTCTAATTCGGGATTTTCCCTAATGATGAATTTAAACAATCGAGTTAATAACATACCATAGGTAGAATTAACCTCTTTTGTTTAGTAACTAACTCTATTCGTTTTGTCATGAAATATGCAAGGTTGAATCTTTCAGAGTGTACAACACAATAAAGCATATAACAAAGACATGCAGGAACATGATCCCGATTACCCCCCAGACAAAAGACATTTTCCCGGATAATTTCTTCTAAAGGCTTCAAGGTTGGCTCAATTTCACGAGTTAGAACTTGATATTCAAGAACATCAATTTCTTCCTCATGACGAATACGACAGACTTGACCATCTCGATTAATTCAAATAGACGAAATGATTTCCTCAATGAAAGGAAGGTTGGTTTGATATGGACCATCCGAAGGGATACCATATGCTAACTCATCAAGTCTCCATCTATCGGTAAAGACACACGCACCTTCACAAGGTATATCAAGAATTTGAGCAAATTCTTCAAGAGAGAAAGAGAAGAATTGATTTTGAATAACAAATTCGACAAACATTTGACCTTCGTCGGAATAACTGACTCGATATTGACTATAAAACTCGAGAATGAAGCGAGGACAAATTTGTTCATTTATTTCAAGGACCGAACATAGTTTAGATCCGCAAAGTTGTCAAAAACCACCCGACCCTCATGAATGTAACGGCTTTCAAGGTCTCTTAGTTTTTCTTTTATAGGAGTACGGTATTCATGTGATATCATTGGTATGTATTCTCTTGTATTTTTATGATCTTCGGATGACTTACGAGGCATGATTTCCTAAAACAAAAGCGAAATCACATTTTATTACCGTTTCACTTGTAGTTGGTTATGCACATTGCTTCTAGTGTGTGTCTAGATGTAACAAATGTGGAGTAACGATTAACTCGACCTAAATATAAAATCCTAAGAGTTAATCCAAACGCTCCTTAATTTGATTTTGCTCATCCAAACAAGTCAAAAAATACATATGAATTATGTATCTCGAAATTTGTTCATGAGATCATTATGCATGTGTTTGAAAACGTTTTTGTATTGGATTAACAATGCACAACAACAATTTTATTATGTTCCTAACGTGAGTGATTTGAAAATAAAATTGGGGTTTTGGTTCGAAATCAATTTTTCAACAAATTCACTAATGTATGCAAATCCTATATCTACGGGAAGCATATTAGTTATACATTGTATCCTAGTTGTCTTAATTGTACAAAATTAAAAGAAAACACGAAAATCCCCAATTTTAATTTTTGGTGTTCATCATGAACCCTATACTCAAATTGAAAGAAAATAGATGAAATGACTTATAATTGATGATC
>BQNB010058172.1:0-37880 GCA_026074375.1 Tanacetum coccineum
TTATTACATTCGATGAAAATTTTATCTAAACATTTTGTCATGTTTAAACACTTGTGTTATTTTGAAACTATTGGGACCTGTTTGCAAACTCTGATGTTTGAATGTATCGAATGTGAAACATTTTGAAATGTATTAAAAACGTCTCATTTTGAGGTCGTTTTCTGTGACTTGTACCTTGTGCCATGACGTCGCACCCCAATGTTACCTTTCCGTTGCAGTCCGATTTTGAGGGTGTGACAAAAGTTATTCGGGTTCGAGCCGGTTTTGGGGACGCGAGGGTATTACCATCCCCGCCTTCATATCCGCTTTTTATTATCGGGGATTCCTCACCCTCGTCTCCATATCCGGTCAACTCGAGGATTCCCCGGTCAAATCGAAGTCGAGTATCTGATTTTCCGTCAAATTCAGAGTTTTTTGCCATCTCTAGTTGCAACCCGAGTGAAATTTTCTAAATCATAATAACGTCAAAATGGTCGCTTTATCAGTCACGTATAAAACCTATATAGACCATTGAAAACATCTAATCATTTAGCATCGATTGACCTATTACACACATGTCACATGTGTGTTCTTTAAAAGATGTATTGTGTCTCATAACTATTAAAGACACTATATCATGTCATGATCGTTTCTAATTGTTACATATTAGATCCACTAATGCCAATAGTTCTTTTATTTAATTTTTAAACGCACTTCATGTGG
This sequence comes from Tanacetum coccineum, assembly GCA_026074375.1. Lineage (NCBI taxonomy): Eukaryota > Viridiplantae > Streptophyta > Magnoliopsida > Asterales > Asteraceae > Tanacetum > Tanacetum coccineum. The sequence goes on from BQNB010058172.1 coordinate 703, forward strand.
AATTGTCAATCTATTTGAGATCGCAGTATTTTGCAAAGTAAGTTTTAAGGTATCCGGTAGACTTTTGCAAAAGTTTATAATTGATTCATGACGCTAATTTTTAAACTTTTTAATTGTATAAATTTATTTTCACTACATATAAGCTTTTAAATAAATACATCACGTATACCTCAAATGCATTAATTGTGAAAACGCTCAAAATATAAAATATTTTTATATCAAGTAAGCATGAAATACGTTTTCAGTATGTTAAACAAAAATAATCATATTATAAACCTTTTTAAAACATCATGATGGATACTTTAATAGTCTTTGATTAAATCGGAAGAATGATATTTGTGCCGACATTTGTGGAAACGTCATAGGGATTACTTTATTTGGACAAGTACGATTACTTTTATGCTTTGTTTGCTTCATAATAAATTGTATAATTAGCAAACGAAGAAAACAAAAAAGATGTATAATAAAATAGTTCAAGAGAAGGAGAAAATCGGGAAAAGTGGATCACCATTAAGAATTAAGAATAAAAATTTAAAAATAAACAATTGATTATTAATACAGATCTTACAAAGCATTTTCATTTTTTGCATGGTACATGACTATGGATGAGATTGGGTGGTTACTTGAGTTTATAGCTAGACATTGTTTGTGATTTCAGTTAACACTTAACACCATATTCAAAGTATGGTATATGCTTTTTCAATAAGACCATTTGGGTAGTTAAACCATAGACACAAAATGTACATTTACCATAATGATATCACTCACTCATCTCATGTTCAGTTGAGTTGTCAAAGATGGCTTTGAGTAAATAGATGTTTGATCTTAACTTTCTGGATAAATGTCACTGATGCTATGTCTTAACAAAAAGAGTTAGTCGACGACACTTAAGAAATATATATAAGGTGAAAGTTTTTCTAGCGGTTTAAACATCCAGAGGAACACACAATGTACAACTTAAATCAATTTAACTCGTTTGATCCGATGTCTTATTTTCTTCTCCATCAGTTAAGTTCTTAAAATTAATGTACAAGGTTACAAATTAAATTTAACATATTAATATTGTCACATTAAGTAAAGTAGTAATTTTACAGTGGTCACGGTCTCACGGATATTTAAGTAAAACGTAGCTTCTTTAACTATCATCAAGTATTTAAACATTTCTTAAGGAAACCAATTGGATCAAGACAAAAATAAGATATAATAATCAACCTTTACATATTGTCTACTTTTAGTTAGAGTTTGCATTAGTAGTCAAAATAAGGCAAAGCACTCGATGTTAAGATTTTTTTTTGAACGGCAACTTTTATAAACTAGCAAGATGCTAGAAACAACATTACAAGGAAATCAAGTAAAGGTTTTTCAACCAATAATCCCACGAAAAAACTCGATTACATCTACTGGAACACCAATTAAAAGAAAACGACACTATTTCATCAAAAATCACCGAACGTCTTGGAGGAACCTCACCAAAAATGGAGCGATTCCTAAACACCCAAATAGACCACCAAGCGACGCAGAAAACTCCTTCCAAAAGCGACTTAACTTTTGCCGGAAGACGGATAGAAGAAAACCAAGTATTCCAGTCCGAGAAAGACAATAGGTCCTGCCAAACCAAATCCCACCAACGACAAATCCTACGGAATATACGCTTAGCAATATCACACCGGAACAGAACGTGTTGAATATCCTCCACGAACGCATGGCACAGCGGACAAGTAACAGAATCCAAAGCAACACCTCTACGAACAAGATTGGATCGAGACGGCAAACAGTCAAGGCGGGCACGCCAAACAAAAACGTTGATCTTGATAGGGATACACTTCACCCATCTCGTGGCATCAGGCTGAGAAGAAAGAAGCAGATCATCGAGTGAATTTCGAACCTCTTTAACCCTAAACTCACCATCTCCGGTCAAATCACAAATCCATATATCTTTAGCAGGCGAAAGAGAAACCGACTCTAACAAAGCACACAAGTCGTCCCATTGTTGTCGCTCAGCTCCATCACGCACAGACCTACGAAAATAATCATCAGGCGAAAAAGATCCCAGCTTAGCAGCAACTGAAACCACTTTATCCAGCTCTAAGGCAAACAGACGAGGAAATCTTTGACGCAGGGGTTCCTCGCAAATCCAATTTTCACCCCAGAACTGAGTACAGTGACCGTCCCCTACACGCTTCTTACAATGAGAAAAAAAATCAAACCCTTTATCTTTCAGCAGATTCACTTCACGAAGAATAGTACACCAATTAGAAGTCAGGTTAACCGAATGAGAATCCAGCGAAGGGCCATGCAGCGCTTGAATGACCCGAAACCAAAGAGAACCATCTTGGGAAATAAAACGCCACACCCACTTAAGAAGAAGGGTATGGTTGAGCGCATGGAAACTCGAAACGCCTAGACCACCATTTTTCTTAGACGCTAACACTTTGTCCCAAGCAACCCACGTGATCTTTCTATCTGATTGATCTGCTCCGTTGAAGAACTTACTTCGAATAGCTTCCATTACCTTCAAAACTCCTCTAGGAACCTTATAGATAGACATATTATATAACGGAGACGCACCAAGGACCGATTTCAAAAGCGTTAATCTACCGCCAATAGAAAGAGTTTTCACCTTCCAATTAGATAGACGAGAACGTAACTTGTGGACCGTATCTACCCAAGCCATCTCCCGAGACATACAATCTCCCACCATCACTCCTAAATAACAAAATTGGTTGTGCATAACATCACACCCAATCCTAGCCGCAGCCTGCGCTACAAGGGATCGGGGAACACCAACTCCCAAAACTTGACTCTTATGGATATTAATTTTCAGACCCGACGCAAGGAAAAAACAGTTAAGGATTTTAACAATACTCTTCAAATTCGAATCAGACCATTCCCCTATAAACATAGCATCGTCAGCATAGAAAAGATGAGAAATAGTGATCGACCCTTGCAATTGAACGCCTTTAAATAAACCCTCATTAACCGCACGAGAGAATGCTATATGTAAGGATTCCATTATTAGGATAAAAAGATAAGGAGACAAAGGATCTCCCTGTTTCAATCCACAATGAAACGGGAACTCAGAGGTGGGACTCCCATTAACCAAAATCGAGCCCATTGCAGAGCTAAAAGTACCTCGAATCCACCTACACCAATTATGACCGAACCCAAAAGCCTGAAGAACATCAAGTAAATAATCCCAACGCACCGAGTCATACGCCTTAGCAAAATCAACTTTGAAAAACATGGCTTGCTTCTTCTTCCTTTTGCACCAATTTAATACCTCATTTAAAATGAAAGGCCCATCCAAAATCTGTCTATTAGCAATGAAAGCAGATTGAGTATCGGATACAAGTCCCGAGATAACCAAAGCCAACCGATTAGCAAGAACCTTCGTAACAACCTTATACACGCAACCAATCAAACTTATAGGTCTAAAATCTGTAACAAACTTAGCATCCGTAACTTTGGGGATCAAAGCTATGAAAGACGAGTTACACCCCTTCGGAAAAGAACCTTTATCAAAGAAGTGCTCAACCGCAACACAAAAATCAGGCCCAACAAAACTCCAATATTTTCTAAAAAATTCAAACGTATAACCATCGGGACCAGGAGACTTATCCTCACAACAATTCCAAACAGCTATACGAATTTCATCCCGCGAGATATTCCGATCCATATCAGCAACTTGGTCAGGGGACAACTGCTTATTGTAAGGAAGGTTTAACATAAACCGATGTTAAGCAGGTTGTTTAAACCGAGCTTCGAAATGGTTTTTAAAAGTCTCCTTAATCAATCTCGGTTCAGTAAACCAATTACCATCTACAAAAACTCCGCAGATAGACAATTGAGAACGCTTCTTATTGATAATACCGTGAAAGAATTTTGAGTTTTCATCCCCCTCTATGGCCCATTTAATTTTAGATTTCTGAATAGAATCCCGAGCTTCCATCTGATTAATGTCTTGAAGTTGGCGCATCAACTCCAGTCGTTTGAGAAGAGCTGCGTCAGAAACAATCCCTCGATCCAAATCCTTATCGATACTACTCAACTCATTCTTTATGGAACTCTTAACTCCAGACTGTTGCATTTTTTTATCCTTAATCCAAAGCCGAATAATAATCTTTAAGTCTTGTAACTTCTTCTTAAATCTGATCATCCCATTAGAATCGGTATGGGAAAAAGAAAGCCAGGCTTGTTCCACCATATCATTAAACCCAACCATTCTGAACCAAGAGTGATAAAACCGAAAAGGGGTCGGGCCAAAGTCCGTATGGACCTCACGAAGGAGAATTGGCCGATGATCAGATAAATGACGGTCAAGGCAAAGAGCTGTAATAGATGGAAAAAGCGAGAGGATACCTTGTGACACAAGAAACCGATCCAATTTGCTCATTTTAGTAGCCGAAGGATGCGACCACGTAAAAGCATACCCTTCCAATTTGACATCCACAAGCCCCGAAGAAGTAATAAAATGATCAAAAATTCTCGCACTAGAAGGGTTGAACACCGAGCCAAGTCTCTCATCCTTAGAACGAACTTCGTTAAAATCACCCATAATGATCACCTCACCATTCCAGCGCCCTAACAGAGTCGAAACATACTCCCAAAGAACACGTTTAAGAGAAGGTTGTTGAGGAGCATAAATGGCCACGAAAAGGACCTTGGAGTTGCTTGGAAGCCAAGTCCCGTATATAGCAATAAAATTGTCAGAAATCGTAACATGATCTTTCTTGAAAACTGTAGCCTCCCAAACACATAAAATACCACCCGAACTTCCAACCGAATCACTAGAAGCAAATTGGTAATTAGAATTACCCCACATGAATTTGACATCCATATGAGTAACTCGTTCCATCTTCGTCTCTTGAACCGCTAAAAAATTAATATTATGCTTAGTATTTAACTCCTTTATCCACTCCTTTTTCGTCTTGTGACCAAGACCTTGAACATTTAAAGAGAGAATATTCATTTGAGAACACCGTCGGCTCCTTGTGTCCCTATAATATGTTCAATATCCTTCACACATCCATCCATAGTATATCCCATTGCTTGACCTACCTGAATCATGTCTTCCATAAGTCCCAATATAGAGCCTCCGTTATGCATATTGGAACCATTCTGAAAAGCCGAATCACCATTGGACTCCTCTTGAACCTCCTGTGAATTATTCATGACCTTTGCATTAACCAAAGGCGAAGACTCCTTTTCAACTCCGCTATCAATACCAACTTCTACAGGATCGATCTCCTTGCGAATCTCAGATACCACCGGAGTAAACCCTGGTGGATGAGACAACGATGGACTCGACTCACTACCGCCACCTGTAACCTGCTTTTTCAACAAGTCATAAATATGAAACGGATCTTCGGAATTCTGCTCTCCCCTCTCTCCATTACAATTGATAGGAGAAGAGGAATTATCTCCAAAAATAGTATCAGGGACTCCATCAACATCACTATCATCACCCGAATCCTCATCACTGTGAATTGGGCCTGCTGGTTTATTTTTATCTCCATTATCTGATTCATCATCCGTGTATACCACCTCCTTATGATCTACAAAACTTGGATTCCATGTAAATAGTTCCTTCGCACGTACAATGAACACCTTTCCTCTAAAAATAACCTTAAACTTCTCCAATATAGAGTCAGCATGTTTAGTCTTAATGCACAAACGTTTACGACTAAATGAGGAATCAAGGTTATCTTCAATGTCCATAGTCTCACCCCATATCTTCACGATCTTCAAAAACGTTTCTCGAGACCAAACATTTAGCGGGATACCTTCGATGTCCACCCAAACAACACGTTCATCACTTACAAAGTCATGGACCGCATCCTGAAGAACTTGGAACCAGGAGTTAACTCCGGTGTGTTGCAACAATTTCTGCTTAGTGTCTACGTTATCAAGTTCTAACATCACCCACATACCACCAAGGTACGACAATTTGACCTCTGGAAATCCTTCATTCGTCAAGAGAGTTCGTAGATTAGGGATAGAATTTAAATCTTTCATTCTACCCATAGCATGCTTAGAAAGATCGCGTTCAGAAACACACGAATCATCTAACACCAAAGAGGGTATGGAGGATGGATTAGAAACAGGAACATTCGATGGAGTATTACCTTTGACAGCCGACACATATGATCCAGCGTTATCATACACATTAGTATCTTTAAACCCCGCAGAATTGTAAGGTTTTCTCGGCCAAAAATAACCTTAAACTTCTCCCAATATAGAGTTCAGCTGTTTAGTCTTAATGCACAAACGTTTACGACTAAATGAGGAATCAAGGTTATCTTCAATGTCCATAGTCTTACCCCATATCTTCCCGATCTTCAGAAATGTTTCTCGAGACCAAACATTTAGCGGGATACCTTCGATGTCCACCCAAACAACATGTTCATCACTTACAAAGTCATGGACCACATCCTGAAGAACTTGGAACTAGGAGTTAAACTCGGTTTGTTGCATTAAAATCCTGCTTTGTGTAGTTATCAAGTTCTAACATCACCCACATACCACCAAGGTACGACAATTTGACCTCTGGAAATCCTTCATTCAGTCAAGGAGAAGTCCGTGATTAGGGATAGAAATTTTAAATTTTCATTTCCTACCCATAGCATGCTTAGAACGATCGCGTTTCATGTAAAACACACGGGAATATTCATTCTAACACCAAAGTAAGGGTATTGGAGGATGGATTAGAAACAGGAAAATTGATGGAGTTTTTACCTTTGAAAGCGACAACATTTGATCCAACGTTATAATACACCTTAGTATTCCTTGAAGCCCCGCAGGATTTGTAAGGTTTTCTGGCGTTCAAAGGAACAACATTAACAACATTGGCATGGTGATGGAGACGCCCAATCCAAATGGTGTAGAGATTCCCAACCAACCGATCAATGTTCTCAACCCTAATAAACCTGACAAAAGCAAACCGTTTGCCAGCTTTAGATTTACGATTCAGAATAAAAACATCAACCACCTTCCCGTAACCCTCGCATATCTTCCACAAATCACGAGACCCAAAGTTATCAGGAAAGTTAGAAACAAATATCAATTTAGATATCTGTATAACATAGTCTTCCTTAGAACGCTAAGAAAACATAATGAAAAAAGAACTGGTGCAGAAAGAAACAAAATTATTAATATCGTGAATAGAGTCCTTAAATTTCTCAGGGACTGTTAGTTGTCTTTTGCTTTTCATTTTTTGAGTTAGGGTTTATACAAATTGGAGAAAACTGAAGAAATCATGAATTGATGGATTACTTCTATTAGAAACAATGATTCAATCATAGGAATACTGATCTCTTTTACAGAAACTATAAAATCACAGAATTAAACACCAAAATTCAAGAGAAATTTTAGCGTCAAAAAACCCCCAGATCTTCAACTACACAGATCAAACCAATAACACAAGCTAAAAATTACACCAATTACTGTAGCATTAGAATTTTGGCGGGAATCGCCATTTGTAGAGATTTTTTTAATATTTCTTTAAAAAATCTTTTATATAATAAAAAAATTCATTTAAGAATTTTCTATGAAATTTAATTTTATAGAAAAGAATATTAGAACAATCAGAACGTTTGATTTTGACACGTAGGCAAAATCGGTCGATCTGATTAGTTAAAAAAGTCAAAATTGAAAGTTTTTGTGGAAGAACTAGGTGAAGAAAAAAACACATAAAAATATATGTGTCAAATACGTGAAAACAAAAACTTAAATAAATTTATTAATACTCCCTCCGTCCCAAAATTATTACTGCTTTCTCTTTCTTATTTTTTGACAGAATAACAATTTTACCCTTAGCTAATTAATTAAAATCTACTTTAAAATTTGTAATAATAATTTCAAACAAAAGTAATATAGTATATTTGATCAAACTTTCCTATCTATTTTTAGTAGTGGACAATTAAATTGAGACATTCCAAAAAGTAAACATGGACAATAAAAATGGGACGGAAGGAGTAAAACTTTAGTGGCTGAATTCTAATTAAATCATATGGAGTTAAGTGTAAATTTATAACTTTCCATGTTTTTTGATAACTTTAAAAAATAAACAAATAAATCTTTATACTTTGTACCATAAACTTTATATTTTTAAAACAACATATATTTTAAAAATACAACATATATGTTGTTTTAAAAATACAACATAAATATGCACAAGATTATTAATATAAAAATAAAAGCACGAATTATTGTCTATATATAAATAAATAGACGATGTTGTACGTATACGAACAATTCATGTTTTTTTCTCTTTATGAGTTTAAGTAAGAATATCTGGAAAAATTTTTATTTTTACTATATTCGTTCAATAAAGATTCATTGTTATTCCATTTTCTAAGTATATCACATGCGTACACGGGTTTTAATATTAAATACGACTAAATTATTACTAACACGCAACAATGTAATTGGAAAACATGAGGATTATCATTCTTTGTTTAATATGATTAATTTGTTAGGAAAAAACAATTTATGCTATTACGGTATTTTCAATTGTTTAAATTAAAATAAAACGCGTATTCACAATTCTGAAAATATATGACAAAACAAGAATTAATGTGAAATCCAAAAAAAATAAACAACCTTGCAAAAAATTAACATCTGAATTTAAAATTTTAATTTTTTAAAACCAGTCGTGCACGGGTATTAAAAAACTAGTATAATAAAAGGTTTTGCTAAATTGATATTTTCTCCTGCTACTTAATATTACTTTTTTATTCTTACTCTAGAATTTTATACAAGTGTAGGATTGACGGTTTTATATGCAAAGGGATATTGAGTGCGAGAAAAAAAATATATATTATGTCTGTGTAAAGGGTTTAAGTAAAAATGTTAGAAATTAAAAAAATTGTTCTACTTGAAAAGCACTATTATAAAGTGCAGGAGACTAATAATATTTAAAGTAAGGAAAAGGTATGTCAACAAGGCTTATTTCAAGGGCAGATAAAATAGTAATGTATTGCCCTGGTGCTAGGATTGTAACAACTTCATTTAATTCAAAATGCAAGTTAGGTAATTCTCTCTCCTAAACACACAACACTAATTTACACCTTGATCTTCACACACTAATTCATCATATCAAGGATCTATTGTTTAATATGTCGGTATCAAAGAGCCATGAGTGCGGAGTAGTGCCTTTATTTAATTGTTTTGATTGTGTTGTGATGATTAAGATTTTGCCTTATTCAAGGCTTATTTGTGCTATATACCTTATTTTCGATGTGCTTATTAAGGCTTTTATTCTGGTAGATGTATTTTTGTTGGCTTATTTCCAAGTGCTTATTGCTTTTTCCGATTGCTTAACGTGCTTATTTCGTCAGGTTATTAGCTTATTCAGTCCAGATTAGCTTATATTAGTGCTTATCAAATTTATCAGCTTATTTTTGTGCTTATCAGTTTCTGGTTGAGCTTATATCATTATCAATCTGCTAATTGCTTTATCTGATAGCTTATTGCTTATCTCTGCAAAAAAAAATTCCACATACAAAAAGCTTATCAGTTGCTTAATCTACTTTAAAATCAGCTAATTTTTTTTAGATCTGAAAAAGTTTGTTGTAACTGATTGTAACAATTTTACCAAGTTTGACTCTTTTGGTCACATAGTAAAAGACGCGTTTTGTACTGGAAATCAAAAGGTTCATAAACCGATCTAACTTTGAAGACAAACACACGCTCGACGCTCGGATGTGACCCCTTACCGAAAACAAGACAACCGATTAATTCTCAACAAGTTGACCAAAACGAGCTCATTCGAACGAGGGCAAAACGATCTATCATCTAGTTCAAAACAAATCTAACATTTTACATAGCAAAACTTTACAGCATTTGACACAGGATCTAAAACTGAACAAAAGAAACATTAACGATACAACAGGATCTCAGGTTATTCTATTGTTGTTGACTACAAAGTCTTGTGAACTTTTAAATGGACATATATCACAAAAGGATTAAAATTCATAGATCTTGGATCATTAACACAGATTCAAAACAAACAGATCAAATTCAAAATATAATAGTATTAATATATATATATATATATTTTTATATATATATATATATTATATATATATATATATATTATATATATATAAAGCACATCTAGAATCTCAGCTTTTTTTGGCTGTCTTTCAAATGGTTGTACAATCAGGACACCATTTTTTCCATCACCGGATCTCATTAAGAAACATACTACATCTAAAGATCGCAAATATCCATCATCCTCAATCAACAACTCCGACTCGATCTAATCTTCTAATCCTCCCTTCATCACAACATCATAACAATCACTTGGAATGTAATAAAAAACAGATATCTCACGGAAATAAAAGAGAGTAAACAGATCTCAGTTCGATTTTTTTTTCCGTATCCCTTAAAGAGATTTAAAGATCTTTTCATAACTAAATAAATCAACATTGACATAGATCTATTTTGAAGCTTAAGCTTCTTATAATTTTCGAAAATATAGAAAAAGACAAGAAGTACAACAACTCTGTTGCATTCCATCTTTGTGTTCGTTTTTAGAAACAAAAACAAGAAACAAGAAAGAGAACGAAAGTCAAGAAAGGTCAATAAATAGCAAAGAAACCTACCCGTGCCCCAACGTTTGTGATTTGATGCTTGTATTTGTTGGTTGAAGATTTATTAAAACAAGATTGGTTATTCGTGATTTGATTAGACAAAGGAAGAAAGATAAGAGGAGGGCGATGTCTTGTATTGTTGTAATAGAGTTTGTTGAAGTGTGAGAGTAGAAGAGGCGTATAGGAGTGATAAGGTGTGTCTGCGTTAGATTGTGAGAAGTAAGAATTTGGTTTAAGTGTAGTGTGTTTATATACTGTAAGGATCCTTTTAGGGTTAAGAATTACTATCTTTTTTTAGGGCTGTATCACTCGAAAATTTGGGGCTTCAAAATTTACTTATATCGAAAAATATTAAAAATTGTTTGTATGTGGGGCACTGCGATTTCCGATAAGGAAAATTATGTGGGACTGAGTTTTATTTTTGCGCTTTAAGGTGTATTAAATCGAGTAATAGACTTTATGTAGCATAAAGATTTCGTTTATTTTGTTGAGACTTTATTAAGCATGATTATTTTTAGCTACGATTTTGATTTTGAGTACGGTTCGATAATTAGAGATTGATTATAATTTTTGAGTTGAAAGTTTAGGATTATTTTTGGCGCGTTTTTCTTTAAAGTGAACGGTTTATGAACTATCTTGAAGAGCAAACGGATGGTGAAGCAATGATTAATTCTATTCAAAAATGGTGGATAAACCTCATTTTGCCGTTTACATGCTAAGTGTCACTTGCTGGAACCGTACCATAATGCATCCCTCCGATACTCTTAAGGATCCAAATTTTGGACTGTGAAGAAAATAAGAATCAAAGATTATGGTCCTGCAAGATCTGCTTGTTTGATTTCAAGGGCTTCCCAATATGACATTTATTTCTCTTTAGTTTTCATCCTAGCATCGATATGGCTAAAGATTTATGGGATGGCTTGTGAAAGGCAGATGCGTGATTAGGCAGATGCGTGGTTCTGAGTATAGTGAACAAGATAGGAAAGCTGCAATTTTATATGAGTACGAGACTTTCAAAGCTATTGAAGGAGAATAATTGCTTGATACTTATCTTCGTTACTTACAAGTGATTAATGATTTAAAGAAGTGCGGTTATAAGAAAGATAATTGTGAGTTGAATTACAAGTTCTTGAATAATTTGCAAACAGAATGGAGACAATATTTTACACTTATAAGGCAAACCAAGAACTTAATGGATATCAATATTGATGCTCTTTACAACATTCTGAAGCAAAACCAAGATGATGTGAATGATACTATGGGTATAAGAAGAAAGCAGTTGTGGTTACTTCAGATCCATTAGTGTTGGTTGCTGAGAAAACAAAAGTGAGCAAACGCAGAGAGAAAGTTGTTGTTCAATCAGAGTCTGAAGGAAGTGATGATGAAGATATTAGTGATTTAAAAAAGATTACCGCGTTGTTAGCAAAAGCTTTTAATCGAAAGAAGTATTATGCTAAGCCAACAAACAACAATTTGAGAACTTCTTCAGCTTCTTCTTCAGCAAACAAGAAACCAGAGTACGTGAAGTCAGAGGAAAAGAAAGAGGATAAGAAAGCCAATGAGAAGAAACAGGATATGATCAAGGTTGAGTGCTATAATTGCAAGAAGGAAGGACATTTTGCCAAAGACTGCAAGAAAGTAAAGGTCAAAGATTACAACTACACAAAACAAAGATGTTGCTGGCTAAGAAAGACGGTGATGAACACGTGCTTCTTGCTGAGGACCAAGCATGAATGGAGTCCAGTAGTGATTCAGATCAAGAGATCAATGCAAATATGGTCTTCATGGCTAAAATGGAAAAGGTTCTTTTAGATTCAGAGGAAAGTTCATCATCTGCTGAAGAAACTATTGCTGAGGTATCTTATTACACATCTGATTCTGAAAGTGAATCTGAATATGAAACTTCAGAGTATTTTGATAACTCTACTAATTATGGTTTATTTGTGGAAAATGATGATGATCAAGAAATTTTTCATGATGCAATTGAATCTGCTAGTGAAAATTTTAATGAAAATCATATTGTATCTCAAACAGATCATGATCAGTCAGAAGTTGATCATAATGATTCTGAAGACAAAGATCATTTAGTTGATAAATTGATTAAGAAGTTTAACCACAAGATTGCTAAATGTCAGAAACGTATTGAGAAAGCGAATCAACAAAGCAAAGATTTAGAAAATCAAAACAAGGATTTACAAGATAAATATGATGTTTTGAAGAATCAAGTAAACACTTTTGAGGAGAAAAACAATGAATTTAATGAACAAATAAAAGTGTTGAACGAAACGAATGTTGATTTGCTTGCTCAAACGGAAGTTTTGCAAGAACAACTCAAAGTCAAACATGTTGTGATTGATACTCACACTGAATGTCAAGCACAATATGCTAAACTTGAGGAAGAAAGATATCAATATATGATTAGATATTCTGCTCTTTGTGATAATGATAAACAACATAGGAAAAAGATTGATGAACAAGAGATTTTATTTGATAAGATGAGTCGTCAGTTAGTTGAGATGAATAATAATGTACTAAGGCTTCAAGAGAAAATTTTAGAAAAAGAAACGAAAATTTCAGAATTGGAAGAGTGTGTGCGTAACAAGGATTTAGAAATTGAAAAGTGTTTGGAAAGATTGAATGATTGTGAAAACAAACTTCATAAAATCAGACAAACGAGTCAGACAATACATATGATCATGCCTTCTAAGGATAAAATGTATAATGGTCGAAAAGGAATAGGTTTTGAAAATCCAAGTTATTTTTGTAAAGCAAAAGATTTGAGACCTAGTCTTTACGATGAGAGGGTTATTGGTCTAGGGTAAGTTTGCATATGATTATGGAAATCTGAATGCAAGTTATGTGAATGAAAAGATAAATTTTTTGGATGATTATTTTCAAGAGATAATAAATCCAGATTTTGAAAAGATTGATTCTCCGTTTCAGCAAACAAGTTCACTCAAACCATATGTTCCAACAGTGATTTTAGAAAAGATCATAATTGAGTTAGAAGAAGAAGTACTGAGTCTTTTGGAAAAAGAAAAAGAAAATTTGGAAATAATTGAGTCTTTGAAATCAAAAGGTTCTGAGTCGAGTGAAAATGCAATTTCTGATTCGGAAAATCAAAGTGAAAATGATTGTCATGAAGTTGAAAAAGGTTGTGACAATTTGGAGAATTCAAACGTGATTGCTCCAGGAATGTTTAAAATAAATGTGTCACAAAGTGTTTCACCAATTTCAGCGTATAAACCGTCTTGTGCTTCAAATAATGTTGAAAATAAAACAAAAAGAAAAAGACGTAAGAGAACATCATCAAAACAAAATGACAAACAAGTGAATAATGATGTATTGCGTGCTAATAGAGATTTTGTTCATTTTTCAGATTTAGACACTGTAAGTAGTGTTAGAAGACCTAAGCATAGCGGTGTTATTTGGAAGAAGAAAGGGTCGTCTAATACTTCTAATGTTGATTTGTCTTCTGTTAGTTATTCAAAATTGAACAAAGATGTTAAGCGATATTCTCGCAAAGACTTGTTGTCATGTAATAATTCTCATCATGAAGACACTAGAGGTGCTCATGCTTGTAATGATGCTATGAGTGTTTCTTGTAATTCTAGATTGTATGCTTCTTGTGATGTGAATGATTTGTTTGTTTTTGATGATGTAAGTATTAGAAAATCTCAAGTTAGCAAGATGCCTTTTAGGAAAAAGCCTCGTGATTCTTTGAATGTGCATTCTAGGAGTAATTCGAATAAATCTTTACCTAGAACTGTGTTTAGGTGGCTTCCTAAAATGCAACCGTTAGCTGAACCCGTAGCTAAATGGATTCCCAAAGTCACGAGTCAAATAGATAAAATTTCTAAGACACCTAACTCATCGGGACCCGTTTTCAAATGGGTACCCAAAGTTTGTTGAATGTCTTTGGTGTTTTATTTATTGCAGATTGTCCATATTTGTCTTTGGATCATCAATTCGGGATGTTCAAAGCATATGATAGGTAATCGTGCTCTTTTGAAAAACTTTGTGGAAAAGTTTCTTGGAACGGTTTACTTTGGCAATAATGATTTTGCGGTGATTGCTGGCTATGAAGATGTTGTTATTGGATCAATGACGGTCAAGAAAGTTTACTATGTTGAAGGTTTAGGACATAACTTATTTAGTGTTGGACAGTTTTGTGACAAGGGCCTTGAAGTCGCCTATCGAAAGTCTACATGTTTTGTTCAAAATGAAGATGGTGTAGATTTGCTTACCGGTGATCGTTCGTTGAATTTGTATACTATTTCTCTTAACGAAATCGCATTAAATTCTTTGGCTTGTCTCTTAGAAAAGGCTTCCTTTTCGCAATCTTGGTTGTAGCGTCAACGTCTTTCTCATTTGAATTTTGCCACAATCAATAACCTTGTGAAAAATAATCTTGTTTGAGGTCTTCCTAAGATGAAATTCGAAAAAGATCATTTGTGTTCCGCTTGTGAACAAGGGAAGATTCATCGGAAACATCACAAGTCCAAAATGGCTTTTGCTTCGAATAAGCCACTTTATCTTCTTCATATGGATTTGTGTGGTCCGATGCGCGTCGAAAGTATTAACGGAAAACGATATGTGTTAGTTGTTGTCGATGATTATTCACGGTACACATGGGTATTCTTTCTTCATTCAAAAGATGAAGCTTCTGAAGTCATCATTTCATTCATCAAGAAAACCCAAGTGAATCTTCAACTTCAAGTTCAGCGTGTTCGAACTGATAATGGTACTGAGTTTAAAAACAAAACTCTTGCTAAGTTCTTTGATGAGGTCGGAATTTCTCAACAATTTTCTGCTGCAAGAACGCCACAGCAAAATGGTGTCGTGGAAAGGAGGAATCGAACCTTAGTCGAAGCTGCAAGAACTATGCTTACATTTGCAAACTTACCATTGTTTCTTTGGGCTGAAGCCATCGCAACAGCTTGCTTTACACAAAATCGTTCGATTATTCACAAACGTTTCGATAAAACTCCTTATGAGCTTATTAACAAGCGAAAACCAAACATCAAGTTCTTTCATGTGTTCGGCTGCAGATGTTATCTACTCAATGATTATGATGATGTTGGAAAGCTCAAGGCAAAAGGGGATATTGGAGTGTTTGTTGGATATTCAAAAGAATCTGCTGCATTCAGAATTTACAATAAACGAACTCGAAAGATTCACGAGAGCGTGAATGTGAATTTTGATGAGATTTCAGAGATGGCTTCTAAACAATTCAGTTTAGAACCCGGTTTATCTAATTTAAACGAAACAGGAAAATCTTCAAATCCAACGGTTTCACAAGTTTCAGAAAATTCAAAGAAAGATTTGGAAGATTTATTTCATAATTTTTACGATGAGTATTTTGATTCTTCAAAGATAACGAAATCTCCGACAACGAATGTTGAAACTTCCAACAACGAAATTCCTTCGCACGAAGGAGAAGTTTTTCATGAGGTTTCTGAATCATTTCAAGAGGAATCTTCTTCATCTTCATTGAATGATGACGTTCAACAAAGTTCAGAAGAAGTAATGGTTCCTCCAACAAATACTCAATCGATTTCAAATAACATGGTTCCTAATGTGAATGAAGCAAGTTCGTCACACAATGTGTTTAATGAACGATTAGAAGATGCTTATTTTGATGCAAGTATGACATTTCATGATCCTTCCAATGTTCATACATTCTATCAACCTTACCCACATGAGAAAAAGTAGACTAAGGATCATCCACTTCATAAAATAATTGGTGATCCAAAGTCGAGTGTTCATACAAGAGGACAACTAGCAAATTCATGTTTGTTTGCATGTTTGCTAAGTAGTATTGAGCCTGCTAACGTGGCTGAAGCTTTGAAAGATGTTGATTGGGTCAGTGCAATGCAAGATGAGCTTGATCAATTTGCAAGATTGAAAGTTTGGAGATTAGTTCCTCGACCCGAAGGCAAGACTATTATCAAAACCAAATGGATCTTTAAGAATAAGAAAGATGAAAGCAGTTTAGTTATTCGAAACAAAGCAAGGCTTGTAGCTGTAGGATATTGTCAACAAGATGGCATTGATTATGATGAGACGTTTGCTCCAGTTGCTCGAATTGAGGCTATACGCTTATTTCTTGCATATGCTACTCATAAGGATTTCATGGTCTTTCAAATAGATGTAAATAAAGAGGAAGTGTATGTTGGTCGACCTTCAGGTTTTGTCAGCAAACAATATCCAGATCATGTGTATGCTCTCGACAAAGCTCTGTATGGTTTGAAACAAGCCCCTCGAGCATGGTATGATGTTCTTTCAAAATTCTTGATTGATAGCAGTTTCCAAAAAGGTTCAATCGATACTACTCTTTTCATTAAAAAGAAGGGTAAACATATAATGCTAATTCAAATATACGTTGATGACATTATATTTGGCTCAACAAATCCAAAATATTGCACGAAATCTTCAGAATTAATGGTAAAACGTTTTGAAATGAGTATGTGGGAGAAATTAAATCTTTCTCGGGCTTCAAGTTAAATCAATTTTTCAATCGGGATTTTCATAAATCAATCCAAGTACATTCTTGATATTTTGAAACGATTTGGAATGGAAAATTGTGATACGGTTCCCACTCCCATGGTTGAACAAGCTAAACTCAAACTTGATTTAGTTGGAAAACCAGTTGATCATACTGATTATCGTAGCATGATTGGATCATTGATGTACCTTACTTCGAGTAGGCCAGATATAATGTTTGCAACATGTATGTGTGCTAGATATCAGGTAAACCCAAATGAATATCATGTGTCAGCCGTTAAAAGGATCTTTCGATATCTCAAAGGGACTATTAATTTAGGCCTTTGGTATCCGAAAGATTCTAGCTTTGATCTAACTGCTTATTCAGACGCAGACCATGCAGGATGTCACTTAGATCGAAAAAGTACATCTGACAGTGTTCAATTTTTAGGTGACAAGTTGGTGTGTTGGTCGTCCAAGAAGCAGAACTGCGTGTCTATTTCTACAACTGAATCTGAATATGTTGCTGTTTCGGGCTGCTGTGCTCAAGTTTTGTGGATGCGTACTCAGTTGACTGATTATGGCTTCTTCTACGACAAAATTCCGATTTACTGTGATTCAAAGAGTGCTATTACAATCTCGTGCAATCCGGTACAACACACTCGAACAAAACACATTGATGTGAGGTATCATTTTATAAAGGATCATGTTGAAAAAGGAACAATAGAGTTATATTTCGTTGGTACTGAATTTCAACTTGCGGATTTATTCACGAAATCTCTGCCTGAAGCTCGATTTAAGTTTTTAGTCGAGAAGTTGGGTATGATGAGTCGTGAAACATAAATTCTTTACCACGAAATGTTTTTGTTAATAAATTTTAGAAAATACAAAAAGATTTTTTTTATCAAATTTTAGAAAAATACAAAAAGATTTTCTTTTATATAAAATTTTGAAAAGACAAACAGATTTTCTTTTATATAAAATTTTAGAAAAATACAAAAAGATTTTCTTTTATATAAAATTTCGAAAAGACAAAAAGATTTTCTTTTATAAAAATTTAGAAAAGACAAAAAGATTTTCTTTTATATAAAATTTTAGAAAATACAAAAAGATTTTTTTTGTTATAATTTTTTTTTTCAGAAAAGACAAAAAGATTTTATTTTATACCAAATTTTATAGAAAACACAAAAAGTTTTTTGGTTTTTATAATGGCTTTCATACAATGTCAGTATGAAACCCGCGCTTAATTTGATGGCTTTCATACATTTTCAGTATGAAACCCGAGCTTCATTTGATGGCTTGTGTACATGTCAGTACATAACCCGTGCTTTAAAGAAAAGAAAATGCTCGTTTCAGAGCATTTATCTTTGAAAAACAAGAGAAGTCTTCTTTGACTTGAGTCATTAACAAATATTTTTCAAAATCTTTATGTGGTACTTAAAAGATAAAATCAATTTGTTTTAAAAGTCAATGATCTCAAGATGATGAGTTACAATCGATTCGGATTTTAAAATGTGGTACTTTCAAAATAAAATCAATAAGGTCTTCAAATCGATGTATTTTTTGTGAAAAATATCTAAAGAAATAAAGGACTCAAAAGTGCAAAGAGGAACTCCCTTATAAATGTTTTAACGAAGATATGGTATTTTTCGAGGGGGAGTGTCCGTATATGTTGTTGAAAAGTTTTCAGAAAGAAACGGAAATGGAAAATTGTTTTACATTTCACCTTCACATATCCGTATTTTTTGGGTTTTTGCTTCTGTTAAAAACTGTTTCTCAGCATATGTTCAAGGGGGGAGTGTCTTTATAATGATTGAAAATTTTTAAAGATCAAAATTGGCTTCTTTAAGATGATGTTTTGTGAGAATGATGAAAAACATAAAGAGAGATTTGTTGAGAGAAAAATAGAAACGAGAGAAATGAGAAATCGTTTATATGAAAATGAAATGTAATATGTCATGTGCTTCAAAAGCAAGAACAACACATGAAAAGAAAAAGAGAAAAGTATGCAAGAAAAGAAATGCCACCGCATACAAAAACAGACATAGTGATTGTTCTACATTTTCTTGATATTATCAAAATGTCATGATACGATTTCTGATTTTCATCATCGTTTTCACGAACATTCTTTCTAAAGGAATTATCTTGGCGTATGTTGATTGAGTTGCACGGTGGTCATTGTGATTTAGTTTCAAGTTCTTAGTAGGTTTAAAGTTTTTTTAGTTACCTACTCAAAATACTCCTATGATCTTCCAGAACCGGAATTGATCTACCCCGGAGTCTTCCTTCCAATTTAGGAAAGTTAGGTCTAGGTGATGGAGTTTGAGGTGCAAATCAACATGTTTCGAATGCCAAAAGGACTTAAGTGATAAAGCTTTGAATAAAAAAAAAGAAAGAACGAAAATGATAAATTTGTCAAAAGTGACGAGAATATGATGAAGAAGAATCAAATGATAAGCAAAATAAAAAGGTTGGAGTTGAAAAGTGAGAGGCTTATAAGAAAAGATGAAGGGTGTTTTTCCTACACTAGGATAGAAACCGAGTCAACTCATAATCTATCGGATTTCATTCGTTGATTTCTTGTATTGAAGTAGACATCATGGACCAGGTTGTACAATTGCACAACCCCTCCTAGCCACTCAAATACTTCATCAAAAAAGTATTTGTTTCTTTCACGGACGATTAAATGCATTATCTTATCAAATTCTCATTCCTGAGATGTTCGGTATGAATAAAAGGAATTTCTGCTCCAGTCCTTGCTTACTAAAAGTGCACAAGAGTCTAGAGCCAATTTGATATTCCATGAAATATCTTTAGGACACATAAGTACGTTGGTATTAAACATCAATGATACAAAAAGGTACAATGATATATGTCTTTGTGACATTGCATGTCTATGTGACATTGCCGGAACATTCTGGAGTGATACTATAAATTAGTATTCACAATGATTGAATGGAAATCCTACCAGTGCTAACATCATGCCAACGCTGAACGTAGGTTACTATTTGAAAATGATTGTCAAATGATTCAAATAAGTGCGAACTAGTAATCTAAGTGATCTAGTGGTTATGTGTTTCCCAGGGTAACACAACACTAAGTTCACGAGATCATTGCTTATTTGGATTTTTATGATCATATTTCCGCATCCTTATCATCGAGATATTGATTTGATCATATTTTTCAAATGTTTCATCGGAAATTTTCAAAGCATGATCTTGTGATGTATGAACTTCATGGTTAATGTGGAAGATGGTTCTTACTCTGATAATTCTCCATTTCATCTTCTACAACATACAACAACAACATTTCTACCTTTCACAAGCATCACTACTTCAACGAATCTTATAATGACAAAAGTTTCTTTCCACCTTCACAAGAATGATCGCAATCATATTTGTTGGTTTGAGGGAGCTTATGGGTTATTTTGGAGGAGTATGTTTGGTTATAAAGGAGAGAATGTTTGATTGTTAAAGAGAAAAGAAAATATTTTGATTTCAATTTCATGGACTTCAAAGGATATTCTTCACCCGGAGCTTATTTAGAAGCTTATATGATCATGATGTTCATAATAGATCATAATCATCATGAGGGGGAGAAGATATAAGCTTGAAACTTAAGGTCAATTCACGATTGAAAGGGGAGAAGATATAAGCAAGAAATATATGGGGACAAATTTCAATGATACTAGCAAAAGAAATTGAATCAAGAAATCGTTTATGGTTTTAAAAGTAGTTTGATTAAGAAGATAAGATCGTATTCATGATTGAGGTTAATTCATCATGTGTTTTGAATTAGCTGTAGCTGTTTCCTTAAACTTTAAAGAATCGATCGAGATAGCCGGTTCGGCATTCATTTGCCTGATTACTCTCAAGAATATCGGACATTGTCTTCAGACATCAAAGTTTACTACTTCAATATTCATGAGATGGGATATGTTGTTGAGGGGGGAGTTATAAGAGTATGAGGATTCATGTGATAAGCAAGTATTCAAGTCTTTTCAAAGAAATGCTCATTCAATATCATCGTGTTTTAAGATCTTTCGTCTGCCTAACATTTATGTGGATTGAAATCTACATTCAGATCAAGTTCGAAGAAAATGATTTCACTACAAAGATTTTTTAAAAAAGATTCAAGTTGCTCACAAAAGAAGATCAAGTTAGCTTTTGACGACTGCTGATTTGAGTTCAAAGTGGAGTTGATACCTTTGAGATAGAGAGATAATATACTATTATAAAGGGAAGAAAATTATATCTGGATAGATTTGCTACAAGGTCGTCCTCAACTTTCATAAAGAATTCTTAGCGTTTTCGAGCTTCAAAGAAAAAGAAAATGACAGACTACTTCAGAATCAAGTGTTCAAGAATAAGGAAGAAGTCGTCATTAAAAAGATAATAAGGATAGTTCCCAAGTAGATCATTTAGGGGGAGAATGTTAGAAATAAAGAAATGTTCTACTTGTAAGCACTATTATAAAGTGCATGGACTAAATATGTTAAGAAAGGAAAGTTAGTTCAACAAGAACCAAGGGCTATAAATAGTAATTTATGCCATGGTTAGATGTAACAATTTCATTTTAATCAAAAGGCAAGTTAGGTATTTCTCTCTCCAAACACACACACTAATTACACCTTTACTTTTACACACTAGTCATCAATCAAGATCTTATTTGCTTAATACATGTACCACAATGGATTGAATGTATATTTAAGCTATTATGAGATTGTCATGTCACCCCATTGTGGAAACCCTTAGCGTTATTAGTTGCTAAAAAGCATACATGACAATATCTTGTTAAAACTTCAGTATATAGGTAGCATTTGTTTCTCTGACCTTTCGACAGACAATTTTATAAGGCTTGAGTCCATCACCACACAAACATAGCGTTGGTGGTTACAAGCCTAGAACAGTGTGAAGACAATTAATGACAAGCTAATTACCAATAATGGTTATCGGATATCACTTGGAATCGTGTTATCACTTTTCAAAGTAAACTATTCGACCTTAATGCCTGTGTATCACAAATATCTACTTCGAATAAGACCAAATGTATGTTAATGATTTAGGCACAAATCAATAACCATTGCACATCGAAGTGTTTTAGTTTTCTATATCTCTTCATGCAAATGTTAAGATCTCTATTTATAGTAGAGATCACTCAAAACCTTAGCCCATGGAATTATAATTAATTAATTTCGCACTAATTAACTAATAAAATATATATCCATAATTATCCTTTATGATTGTAGAATTGTGGTGTACACGACCATTAAATCGGGTCATTAACTGCTGTTTACCTACTCCAACAACAACCTTGCCACTATAGATCAAAACCATTACAAGTTAGTTGAATTCATTCTACCTAAGTCAATCCTTCAGTGACCTAAACACTCAGCTAGCTCACTGAAGAGCACACAAGCTGAGGTGTTCAAACTGAAAAAACTCACTGATGAGTTAACCCAGTGAGGATAAGTCCTCTGATGGATCACTCCCTGATGGTTTCTTTTAGCTTATTACTCAGGGAGTACAAAGCTGAAGCCATCAGACTGATGAATAGCATTCAGTTCAGAGTTATACTCACTGAAGAGTAAACTCACTGAACTTCATCAGCGACATGAATTCCCTTTTACCACTATCAGAGTCAGGGTATTCAGTGACCTATGGGTGTACACTCCGTACCTCCATCCCATTATCCGGTATGATCTGAACCCACAATTGAACTAAATTTCCAACACATAGGAGGTTGACGTACCAATTCAAGATAGTTTGCGCCAAGTTAGACTCAATTGCAATCACAAACATTTTACGAACTTGACCACCCCTAGATGGTTAGTTCGACGGTATATGTCATTTCCAAGCTGTTTTTTAAGTATTTAGTTACTCGTATAAGTTGCTAGAAACTAAGTATTCGTTATACACTCAAAATGCAACATTTAGTTTACACTAACAATTGTCACTGGAAGAATCTAGCTAGGTAGCATTTGGAGTTCAGAAACCCCTTTGCAGTACAATCGTCACTATAATATGGCCTGTAAAGTAGACCTTTTTGATTGATGATAATACTTTTTTATCATGTTCACTTAGATTTGATCACTGCTCTTCATTTAGGTATTTAAGAAAATTTCCAAGAAAGAATGTTGAGATGTAGTCCATGAAAGAAAATCATTTTTGAAATTTGATTGATCTTTCACCAATCAAGACTGAGATGTTAAAATGGTTCTTCTAGGAGAAGACTAATATGGAAAAAATTGTACACGCATTTAAATGCACACCTTGTGATAAGGGTTTTACTTATACTCAAGCGATTGACTATGATTAAAGATTCTTTTTCTTTATGAGCGTTAAGTGAATAAAGATATTAATTACCATACTTGATTTCATGAATATGAAATATGGCAATTAGATGTAAAAACTCCTTCTTGAATGTTACCTTTGCGAGGAAGTTGTTTAATCAAAAGAGTTTATGAATCCAAATTATCTTTAGAAAATGTGCAAGCTGCAAAAATCCAAGTGTGGATTAGAGCATGCGTCTAGGAGCTGGAATCTTAAGTTTAAATCAATGATTTGATTTTGATTGAAATAAAGATAACTCCTAAGTACACCTTAAAGCTAGTCGGAGCATTATGGATTGTCTTTCTTATATCTCATATGTTGTCAACATATTGGAAATAATATTTCACCTAAGCTAGATTTTAATCCTTAGTTTGGAATAATATTTCTATCGAGAAATATAAGAAATAATAAATACAACCTTGGAGCATATGTTTATTAGGATAGACATACACGGTTATTAAGTCTAACACAATATGACACATCATTTAGCAAGACTAAAAGTTCTATCTCACCTGATGAGATTGAACACATGCATGAAAACGTTTAGTTTAGCTAAAGGTTTCATTATGTATGTCATGATATGTATTAGACTAATTGTAACACTTGCATGAATGCAAGATGAACCGACAACCATAGTAACTAAGTGAAAGTCATTAGACTACTATTGAAAGAACATTCTAAAAGGCCTTCAAAGGACTAAAGACATGTTCATAGTTTACGGATTTTTGATAAGGAGATTAGTGTTAAGCTTATACACTAATGCTTATTTTGATTAAGATGATGTTCAATCCTAGTCATAACAGGATTTCATCATAAATGATAATACTGCTAACTAGACATGTTTGATTAAAAGCATTGTTGCACTATTCATTAAAAAATAAGAATACTTCACAGTTTGGGAAGCTGTTAAGAAGACTGTATTAACTAAGTGGTTTTGCTTGCTTCAAACAACCTATGTAATGTACTATGCCGATGCTAGTATTACTAGCACTTGAACACGCATATACAAAATGACAATCATTGTATTATTTGAAACTTTCACTGTTTATGAGTTTTGAAACAAGTATTCTCAAAGTTCACTCAAAAGACAACTTAGTTGGTCCTTTTACAAAGTCAATGTCTTGTACCAAACATGTCGAGCATGCTAGGAACATTGTACTTCGACCCGCGAATAGTCTCATGTATATCTGTTTATTGTATTTGGATGATGGAACGTTAAGCTGTTGTATTAAACAATGAAGTGATATACCTGATACGATCGTCTTTATTTATACATCTGTGTTCTATATTTGCATGTTTAAATCCAAGAATAATTTATATATTCCAAATTGTCCATTTTCAGTTGACGATACGGGAGTATCATCAAATTAAGACAAATGTGAGCGTGTTGTTCATATTCATCTAGAATGAATATTAATCGATGATACCGCCAACTCATATGTTGTTCATTAGATGAATATTGGACTGACCCAACCTATGAGGATTCACTGCATGGATCGGCGTCAATAGTAAATCTCGGAAGTGGTTATGTCTCTCATCCTTAGACTTGAGATGCAAGTAGGTTTTGTGTGTGTGGAATGTCAATCTTTGATATGGTTAAACGCTGACCTGAATAAGGTTGTTATAAAAACCATCTTCAGGAGCGATGTGAAGCACATGACAGACACGTGCAGTCAAAATATGATTTGTTCCTCTACGTGCTTTGGAGTTAGATACTACTAGGGCCCTCGATGAATTGGAAAAATGTACGTGTGGCCGCACCCATATGTAATTAAGATGATACTTGATTAATTTGGTAATCTAGTTCAATATCTATATCGAGAAACAAAATCGTTAAACATTAGAATGACTTATGGATCCTTCGTCTGTATGTTCACAAAGTTATCTGTATAAAGAGATGAATGATATCTAAACCATTTAATTGAGATGTTTAAGAAACTATCTGCATATGTTTCTAAGGGCATTGGCGTGTTGCTAGACGCTAATCTTTGATTGTATTATTACTTGATTATTTGACGGCGCAGTGGGGATGTTATTGTAGTAAGCTAGTGTGTCATAAATATTATTATACGGCTAGACACATGTGAGCCCCGGTGGTTGGGGTCACACACTGATATTCAAAGGTACCATGTTAATATAATGTATCTATTGTATTTACGTTATATATATAACCTACGTAACTCGAGAGCAAAAGTGGAAAGACCAAGGTGCTCAAGTGTAACTTATATAGTGATTAGTGTAACTGACTTAGTCATAAAACCTAATCAATAATATTAACTATATATTACTAATAAAAAGGTGGTGAGATTACCAATGTGCGTGAACCAACGGTAAGGGCTTAGCCTCTTAGGACGAAAGTGCCTAGAGGTCTTGGGTTCGAACCTTGGGGAGAAAATTAATCTCCCATTGGCCACGGAGGTTCACCTGCGCCGACTCCAGGCTATCCAAAAGGGTAGTCGCCCTGGGATTAGTCGGCTCGCAATGTCGAGTCGAAAATCCAAGTATACCAACAAAAAAAGGTGGTGAGATAATGATCTAAAGGCTCTATCCCTCCTTTTGTTCTGTCGGTCCAGAAGAAGAACAAACAAATACAAGATTGAGTCTTGGTATTTGTTTTATATTATTAACTATTTTGATAGTTAATAATATACATTGGTTGAATGGTTACGGGTTATCGGACTAGCATCAAAGTGGTATACATTGACGTGTAGTGTGTTTTTACATAGAGGTGATCTCCTTTGGTCACTTGGGTTTCTAGGGTAGATCAGGTTGTGGTGAAAGTCTCCTTACGATCCTACATTGCCACGCTACAAAGGTATAACATTTGTTGTTATTATTTACGATTAATCATGTGACTCTATGGATCCGGTTATAAGTGATTGATCCGCTGCGTTTTATATTTATTTATATGATATTTATTTCTATAATCACCTATATATAGATGGTTGTGGGATTTCTGGATTTGAGGTTTGACGGTGTCCTAAAACAAGTCACTACTACCACTTAAATAGTTCCTGACGCGGTGTCTTTAAACTCCCGGGATCAAGGATATACAGCCTTTGGAGTGTTACTAGGTCTTTTGAGATATTATTCTTGTTGTTATTTTGTTACTGGACTTCTCTCCTATCTGGGAAAGTCATTTTGTTATGTACCAAATGTACTTCTTAGTTTCAAGTGAGATCCGGGCTAATTAAGTCCACGGTATCTTTTACATAGTAAAAGAAAACGTCAAGTAGGATATTCGTATTTTAAAAAAATCAAATCATATTAAATTTAGTAATATTTTTTTTAATTAGAATTTCTTTTTAAGGTTTTTTAAATTATTTTTAATTAGAAATGTCAAAATATTTCCAAAATTGGCAAAAAAAAATCACCCCACGTTTTTATATAGTGAAAAAAAAGATAATTAAACATAAAAGTATAAGTGTCAAAAACATAAAGAAAAAAACTTATAAAAGAGGGGAGTAATTTTACAAAGATTAAGGTTTAATGGAATTAAAAAAAATTATTATTAAAACAAAGAAGGACAAGGACGTGATAATAACTATGTACGATATAATCCTATGCAATTTAAATCAAACCTCACAAACAAATAAATCATACTAAATTTAGTAATATTTTTTTTAATTAGAATTTCTTTTTAAGGTTTTTTAAATTATTTTTAATTAGAAATGTCAAAATATTTCCAAAATTGGCAAAAAAAAATCACCCCACGTTTTTATATAGTGAAAAAAAGAGAATTAAACATAAAAGTATAAGTGTCAAAAACATAAAGAAAAAAACTTATAAAAGAGGGGAATAAATAATTTTACAAGATTAAGTTTTATTGGAATAAAAAAATTATTATTAAAACAAAGAAGGCATGGGACGTGATAATAACTATTTCCACGATATATATCCTATGCCATTTAAATCAAACTCTCACAAACAAAGTATTAATAAGTAATCAATATCGTATTGTTAAAACCCCGTGCGTGCACGGGGTATTATAACTAGTACTACTATATATAAGTCATCACTACTAATGTTAACATCCGCAATTCGATTGTAACTTTTGAATGTATTGCTTGTTTCTTATATATATTCGGTTTCTTTTACTATATTTATATCTTTTTCTTCCAATTTTTTTTTTTTTTCAATAGCCCGAAATTAATAGTTAAGTGTCATGTATCAAGCTTACATGCACCTATAGAAAAAGTAAAGCTTTTCATAAACAAAATTATCTACCACTACGTATAAGTGACTATCACAATAGTTTATAGCAAAGCTGTCAAACTCGCGAGTTTACACGTAAGATCGTACGATCTTACGTGCCCACCTGATAAAATCGTGTAGGATCGGTGTAGGATCGCATCAGAGGTAGGATTGTAAGTAGGATCGTAAACTCGCACGTAAGATCGTAAGATCGCGTGTCGATACGAGTTTACCAAATTACCAAATTACCAAATTACCAAGTTACTAACTTACTGACTTATATACTTACTAGCCCATTACTTTTTTTAGGCCCAAAAAAGAACAATACGAGTCCGCTGATCTCAGTAACAAATATTGACGTTTCATTTCAAGATTTTCTAATCAATAAACCTAATTATCCGCTTTCCCCAAATTGAAATTACATGAAACAAATTAGGGTTCTTCTTCTTATGTTCTAGTTACCTGAAGCAAAAAGTTTCTTACAGGTAATTGTTGTTTTTTCTTTTATTTTTTCATAGTTTTAACCTTCAAGTTTTAATTTAGATAGCTTAATTGTAGTGATACTAGTGATGTACTTTGTTTTGAGACATTTATTACGCATGTTATGTAATTTTATTCGCTTTAATCGTGAATGTGCGATTGTTAAACTTGACTTTTTTGTGTTTTAATTTTACTTTGGTATTTTAAATTTGAACTTTAACATTTTTAAGATGATATTATATAAATTTATCTTTGATGATGAGTAGAAATAAAAATAGTTTGACTTGTTTATCCGTTGCTTACAGAACATGATAAATTGGTAGGATCTTACGATCTCGATCCGATCTTACGATCTCGATCTTGCAAAGACAAAAACTATCCCAGGTGGGATCGCGATCTTGACATTACTTAGAATCCACGTGCACACACCTCGTACAACCAGAAAGTTGATTACTTATTTTTCCCGTCCCACCGAATTACGTACCAAAAGTAACAAAAGATACAAATCCCCCCCCCCCCCCCCCCCCCCCCCCCCCCCCCCCCCCCCCCCCCCCCCCCAAAACCCCCCCTTTTTATTTCTCAACACCCCCTTTACAGGTACAACGCTAGTTTTATATCAGGTTATGATTCGTATTTTTGACGTTTCATACTTTTTGACTCAGTTAACTTTATATTTTTTATTCAGCGCTTTCAGTTTCACAGTTTTATAATATGAGCAAAAATTATAAAAATAATAATTAAAATAAAAAGACGAAAAACCCGAAGGAAAACAGGGTACAATATGGTGTTCCTAGTGGTAAGTTATACACAAGCCACCAAGGAAAAACACAACAACATAAACACGTGGACCAACCGCTTCCTAACAAAGCACACACAAAAACACACACACTGATCATCGATCTTGTACCAAAAAACAAATGGCTCATCTATTCTTCTCTCCCTAAATTCCTTCATCCACAACAGTACCATACAACCTCCACAAAACACACATGTTACACCACACAAACACCCTTTCATTTACCAGACTCACAACAACCATAAAGGCATCTGCAAAAACATTTAAGAAAGAAACTGACTCATCTTTAGTTGAGAATTCAGCGAACACGATCAGGTTCTTAGCAGTTGATGCCATAGAGAAATCGAATTCGGGTCATCCTGGTTTGCCTATGGGCTGTGCTCCAATGGGTCATATATTGTTTGATGAGGTGATGAGATATAACCCTAAAAATCCTTATTGGTTTAACCGTGATAGGTTCGTGTTATCTGCTGGTCATGGCTGTATGTTGCAATATGCTTTGCTTTATTTGGCTGGCTATGATAGTGTTAAGGTATTTTTATTTTCTTTGATTTGGTTATCAAATTTAGTTACTACATTATATTTGTACATTTTGTTTTAATATGATCATGGTTAATGGTCCCACTTGTTAGCCCGTGTTAGTCAATGTAAATGTAATTTATGATAGTCAAAGTTTAAAGTTATTAGCTCATTTAGTATGGATTCCTCCTATATATATTGTATGATTCGAGAAATGCAAGACACAAATTATATCTCTAAACCCTTATTTACATGGTATCACGCCTAATTAAACCCTAACCGATCCTGGAAACCTTCTTCTTCGTAAAAACCAATCGTTCCCCTCTAAAATCGTGCTAGGTCACGTTCGTGCTTAGGTCACGAAGTTTATTGTCGTGCAAACGTCACGCTGTTTATTAAGTCGTGCAAGGTCGTCTGTGTTTTTGTTCTTCGTGCAAGGTCACGAAGCCAAGTTATCGTGCAAGGTCACGGTTGATTCTATTTCTTTTTGTTACTTACGTACTTCCCCACACAACTGTTATTTGTTTGGATTCTATTTAAAGATGTCTATTGGTGACTTATTGGCTACATTATTAAACCAATTGGGGTTAAATAACTCATGTACTGCTAACGCGTCCAAAAACAAAGAGGTAAAACCTTACTGCCCCTATCACGAATCCTAACCTAGTGGCTTACCAAGTATTTGGCCCAATTGGTCCAAGTTACTTTGCTCCACCAGCCCTATGTATGCCCCCCTATGTATGCCCTGCTCCAACATATATACTATACAGGCTTGCCGGGGTTCCTTCGGGTGTCGGGTCTCTTCATGATCTCACCACTGGCGCATGGAATATGGATACAGGTGCGAACTCTCACCTTAATGATTCTGTTACTAATCTAAGTGAAGTTTTTAATTCGTGTATGTATCCGTCTGTCTCGGTTGGTGACGGCCATTCCATACCCGTCACCAATACGGGCCATAGTATTTTGCCAACTTCCGTTAGGAACTCTTCCACATATAGTAATGTCCTTATCACTCCTCATATTGTCAAAAACTTAATATCTGTTCGTCAGTTCGTTCGTGATAATAATTGCACGATTGAATTTGACGCGTATGGTTTTTCCGTCAAAGACTTTATGACTCGTCGGGTGCTTCTCCGATGTGATAGCACGGGGGATCTTTACCCGGTCACGCATCCTTCTCCAATCCCTCATGCTTTCCTCGTCAGTCAACATACGTGGCACAAACGTCTTAGACATCCAGGAGGTGACGTGTTACGTCATCTTGTTTCTAATAATGTTATTTCTTGTAATAACGAAAAACCTCCTGTTCTTTGCCATGCTTGTCAGCTTGGCAAACACGTGAGGCTTCCGTTCGTCAGTTCAAATACTGTCGTTACTTCTTGTTTTGACATTGTTCACTCGGATGTGTGGACTTCACCCATACCAAGTCTCTCAGGGTTTAAATACTATGTTTTGTTTTTAGATCACTATTCGCAGTTTGTTTGGGTTTATCCTTTGCTTAATAAATATGATGTTTGGTCTAAATTTGTTTTGTTTCGTACCTATGTTCGTACTCAGTTCAAGTGTGAAATTCGTTCATTTCAGTGTGATCATGGTGGAGAATTCGACAACCGTAACCTTCACAAACTTTTTGCCGAAAATGGTATACAGTTTCGCTTTTCATGTCCCAAAACATCCCAACAAAATGGCAAATCCGAACGAATGGTTCGTACCATAAATAATCTCATTCGAACTTTACTTTTTCAAGCCAATCTTCCACCCACATTTTGGGTTGAGGCTCTCAATATGGCCACTCACTTGCTTAATATTTTACCTTCCATTGCAATTACCAATAAGATACCTTATACGCACTTTTGGTTGTTTATGTTACCCTCACCTATATCCTAATCACAAACTTGAACCACGTGCCACACCCTCCATATTGTTGGGACACGCTTCCAATTATCATGGGTATCGATGTCTTGACTTACACACAAATAAAATAATTATCTCACGTCATGTTACCTTTGATGAAACCTTTTTTTCATATGGATCAACTCAACCTAGCTCGGTACGCACCTACACGTTTTTAGATGACTCACCCGATATTCCAACTCAACCCATTCGGTCCATTCCCGTTTTGGACCCCGATACTATACACGCAACTCATACACCTCCACCAAATACTACTCCCGCTAATGCAAATATAGCCCCTTCAGCCCAACCTGAATCACCACCCCACGCTACACCATCCCATAACTCCCCAACCCAACAATCCACTACAGCCCATGATACTCCACCACATATCCAACATACGCACGGATTGGGCCAAACACAAACCACTGAATCGATCATGAACAACCTCCCACGGCTCAAAATGAACTTCCACCTCTTATAATTCCCAATCCACCTGAAAACCCGAACCCTGACTCGGTTCACCCCATGGTCACGCGTTTTCGTGTCGGGACTAATCGTCTCACTGAGCGTCTTAATTTGCATGTATCTTCGGTTTTATCCCTACCAAATATCCTTATAGTAATGCGTTTAGTGATCATAATTGGCAAAATGCTTGCGTCGATGAATATAGTGCACTTATTAAAAACAGGAACTTGGGTTTTAGTACCTCGACCTACCGATAATAAATATAGTTCGTTGTATGTGGCTTTTTCGCCATAAGCATTTGGCAGATGGCACGCTTAGTCGCTACAAGGCTCGTCTTGTGGCGAATGGTAGTACTCAGTTAGAGGGAGTTGATGTTGATGAGACCTTTAGTCCGGTTATTAAACCGGGTACTATTCGGACTGTTCTTAGTTTGGCTGCTTCTCGATATTGGCCGATACATCAGCTTGATGTTAAGAATGCCTTTTTACATGGTGATTTATCTGAGAGACAGTTTATATGCATCAGCCACCAGGTTTTCGGGGCTCTAAATATCCTGACCATGTGTGTTTATTACAGAGATCTCTTTATGGGCTCAAGCAGGCTCCTAGAGCTTGGTTTCAGCGGTTTGCATCTTATATCACTCGAGTTGGTTTTCATTCTAGCCGTTGTGACTCATCTTTATTTATATACAAGCATGGGCCGGATACTGCTTACTTATTATTATATGTTGATGATATTGTGCTCACAGCTTCTTCTCAGCTTTTGTTACAATGGATTATTGCTTCATTACATCAAGAGTTCTCTATGACAGATTTGGAGTTCTCTGTTCTCTATGACAGATGTGGGCTCTCTTAATTATTTTTTGGGTATCTCTGTTACACGCGATTATTCTGGGATGTTTTTGTCTCAGAAGAAATATGCTGTTGAGATTCTTGAGCGAGCTCATATGGCTAATTGTAACCCCTGTCGGATTCCTGTTGATACCGAGTCTAAACTAGGAAATGATGTGATCGTATCTGATCCCACTTTATACCGGAGTCTTTTGGGTTCTCTTCAGTACCTTACTTTTACTCGTCCT
The DNA here is from genome assembly GCA_026074375.1 of Tanacetum coccineum. NCBI lineage: Eukaryota > Viridiplantae > Streptophyta > Magnoliopsida > Asterales > Asteraceae > Tanacetum > Tanacetum coccineum. Next base: position 33,547 of record BQNB010058172.1, read on the forward strand.
GATATTTCTTTGATATTTCTTATGCAGTACAACAAGTTTGCCTTCATATGCATGATCCTCGAGAGCCTCATTTCTCGGCTCTTAAACGGATCTTGAGGTATATTCGTGGTACTTTGGATTATGGGTTGAAGTTGTTTTTCATATTTCTATCATCATTGGTTAGCCTACTATGCGGATTGGGACCCTGGCGCGAGTACACCCACCACCACACACCCGCAGAACCACATCTAGGCGATCTACTTCTGGTTATTGGTTATCTGCTGTGTCCTTCCCCTTGGCAACAACTTGCTCTCTCGGTCGCTCAAGCGGTCAACTCCCAACGCTTTCTCGTTAACATGCTGGCTCGTATCGTGGTGTTCGCCCAGTAGGCCTCTGTTTGCTGAGACGTGCCGTGTACGGTGAGGAATTTACTACGTGAGTTACATACGCCTTTATCTTCCGCTACGCTTGTTTACTGTGATAATGTTAGTGCTGTCTATTTATCTTCCAATCCAGCATCAACGTACGAAGCATATAGAGATTGATATTCATTTTGTTCGAGATTTGGTTGCCGCTGGTGAGGTTCGAGTTCTTCATGTTCCTTCACGTTATCAGTATGCGGATATTTTTACTAAAGGATTGCCTTCAGCATTGTTTGAGGAGTTTCGCACCAGTTTAAGCGTCCGGTGTCCTCCCGCTTCAACTGCAGGGGAGTGTTAGCCCGTGTTAGTCAATGTAATTTATGATAGTCAAAGTTTCTAGTCAAAGTAATTTATGATAGTTAAAGTTATTAGTCTCATTTATGTCAGTCAAAGTCATTTAGTATGGATTCTAGATTGGTCCATATACTCGTATATATTGTATGATTCTTATGAGAAATGCAAGACACAAATTATATCTCTAAACCCTTTTTTACACCACTATCATGCAACAAAACTGATATATAACAAATGAGATAGCTTGAGTTGTAAGAATCATGATTTTAATGGAGTAAAGATCAAATAGTAAGGCACATAGCAATTTTCTTGTATATAATAGAATATTAGATAAGATGGATTATACGATCGAAAGTTTTTTTAATGGGAATTTTTAATGATCAACATTATATAAGTGATTAGCGATATGTGGAGAATCAGAATTAAACTCAGGGATAGTTGAGCAGTTTTAAGTCTGTTATGACAAGTTAGTTATCTTGTAATCACTCTGTAGGATGTTTTCTATAATCTTATTGGTGCTAGCAAAAGAGGCTTGTCATTCTAGAATCAAAGAGACTTGTCATATTAGAATCAATATTGTTGCAACTTTAAGTGTAATGAAGTCGCAGTCATATCTTGGGAAGTAGTTGGTGACAAAAGGTTTGCATTCGTCAATTCCTAAATAATTTTTTTGGTTTTTGATTTTGTTGCCAATAACTCATCGTTTTAGTTGAGGTTATCGTATAATTGTTACCTGCGAAAAAATGTCCCAACACATCGACATATACTACCCCCACCCTTTTTAAACAACCCTCCCCTACCCTATCTAAACCCACCAACCTACTACTCTACACTCACACACCAGTGACATCCCTCCATACACTCTACAATAACACACCACACACACCACTATCCACCCACTGTGTGTGTCCCCTTATGTGAGCCCCCCAACACACCCATATATACTCCCACCCCCATCCCATCCTCTCCATACCACTGCTACACGCCACTACCCCCACTTATAAATACCCCCACCAACACACCCATACATCTACACACATCCCCCCACCACCACCATATCATGTACATCACTACTCAGTAATACACCACCAACACCCACTACCCCCCCCCATACCCACCATACATACACCCCCATAAAATACACCTACCACACCCCATCCCCCCCCACACACACCCACTAACCACCCATATACCACAATACAACCACCCCCCCCACACCCCACCCCCAACCCCACCCCACCCACCACACCACATACCCACACACCTCCCACACTAATTATTTATTTTATTTTTTAAATTCATTTTATTTAACCATTAATTTATTACATATAATATTTCTATATCAACAAATCAAAAATACCCCCCCCCCCCCCCCCCCCCCCCCCACCTCTCATTTATATGATTTTTATATCTATGATGGTGAACTTAGTGATCAGCCCCCCCCGATGCAAATGGAGATACTTGCTTTTTTTTCAACCCTATTTTGTAATTATTACCCCCACCCTGTGGAGGAGGTATGGTTGGGTTGATGTCAACCCTGCCGTATCACAATTTTCCATTCAAATCGTTTCAAAATATCAAGAGTTACTTGGATTGATTTATGAAAATCCTGTTTGAAAATTGATTTACTTGAAGCCCGAAAAAGAATTTCATTTCTCCCATCATACTCATTTCAAAACGTTTTACCATTAATTCAGAAAATTCCGTGCAATATTTTGGATTCGTTGAGCCAAATATAATGTCATCAACGTATATTTGAATTAGCATTATATTTTTACCCTTCTTTTTAATGAAAATAGTAGTATCGATTGAACCTTTTTGGAAACCGCTATCAAATTAAGATTTTTGATAAGAACGTCATACCATGCCGAGGTGCTTGTTTTTAAACCATTTCAGAGCTTTGTCGAGGCAATACACATGATTGATATTTTTTGCTGACATATTGGAGTTGCAAACATATACTTCCTCTTTAAGAATTCCATTGAGAAACGCCGTATTTACATCCATTTGAAAGACCGTGAAATCCTTATGAGCAGCATATGCAAGAAATAAGCGTATAGCCTCAATGCGAGCAACTGGAGCAAACGTCTCATCATAATCAATGCCTTCTTGTTGACAGTATCCTACAGCTACAAGCCTTTCTTTGGTCGAATAACCAAACTGCTTTCATATCTCTTATTCATGAAGATCCATTTGGTTTTGATGATAGTCTTGCCTTCGCGTCGAGGAACTAATCTCTAAACTTTCAATCTTGCAAATTGATCAAGCTCATCTTGGATTGCACTGACCCAATCAGCATCTTTCAAAGCTTTAGCCACGTTAGCAGGCTCAATACTACTTAGCAAACATGCAAATAAACATGAATTTGCTAATTGTCCTCTTGTACAAACACTCAACTTTGGATCACCAATTATTTTATGAAGTTGATGATCCTTAGTCCACTTTTTCTCATGTGGGTAAGGTTTATAGAATGTATGAATATTGGAAGGAGATCATGAAACGTTAGGTACTTGCATCAAAGTAACCTCTTATAATCGATTCCATCTGAACACAGTTGGTGATGTACTTGCTTCATTCACATTAGGAACACTTTCATTTAAAATCGATTGAGTATTAACCGGAGGAACCATGACTTCTTCTGAACTTTGTTGAACATCATCATTCAATGAAGAGAAAGAACTTCATGAAACTTAATCAAACTCTCGTGAAAAACTTCTCCTTCATGTGAAGGAATTTCGTTGTTGGAAGTTTCTACATTTGTTGTCAGAGATTTTGTTATCTTTGAAGATCAAAATACTCATCGTAAAAATTGTGAAATCAATCTTCCAAATCTTTCTTTGAAATTTCTAAAACATGTGAAATCGTTGGATTTGAAGATTTTCCCGTTTCGTTTAAATTAGATAAACCGGGTTCTAAACTAAACTGTTTAGAAGCCATTTCTAAAATCTCATCAAAATTCCACATTGCACGCTCAAATCGGTAATCTTTCGAGTTCTATATTTGAAACTTCCTGAAATGCAGCAGATCTTTGAATATCCAACAAACACTCTAATATCCCCTTTTGCCTTAAGCTTTCCAACATCATCATAATCATTGAGAAGATAACATCTGCAACCAAACACATGAAAGAACTTGATGTTTGGTTTTCTCTTGTTAATGAGCTCACAAGGAGTTTTATCGAAACGTTTGTGAATAATCGAACGATTTTGTTTAAAGCAAGCTGTTGCAATGGCTTCAGCCCAAAGAAACAACGATAAGTTTGCAAACGTAAGCATAGTTCTTACAGCTTCGACTAAGGTTCGATTCCTCCTTTCCACGACACCATTTTGCTGTGGCGTTCTTGCAGCAGAAAATTGTTGTGAAATGCCGACCTTATCAAAGAACTTAGCAAGAGTTTTGTTTTTAAACTCAGTACCATTATCAGTGAAAAATCATATCGCTTTTCGTTAATACTTTCTGCACGCATCGGACCACACAAATCCATATGAAGAAGATAAAGTGGCTTATTCGAAGCAAAAGTCGTTTTGGACTTGTGATGTTTCTGATGAATCTTCCCTTGTTCACAAGCGGAACACAAATGATCTTTTTTGAATTTAATATTAGGAAGACCTCGAACAAGATTGTTTTTTATAAGGTTAT